>JASDQU010300472.1:0-13903 GCA_032191745.1 Picea mariana
TTCAGATTCCTTCTATAGATGATTTATCCCCATAATATCTTACAGAACTGCATGAAGACACAATCCTTGACAGGAGAATGAGAACTTCAAAATGAGGAAATGTGGAATATCTTTGAATTGGTCTTAAAGGCACAAATCCAAGCAAATCCAAGTGGATTGAAGTTGGAAAGGTGAGGGAACTATACCCTCATCTTCAAATAGACTGAAAATAGTCTTTTGGAGGTCCAAAAGCTTTCCAATGGGGAGGTGTGATCCATGGGATCAAATTTTGCTCAAAATTAAAAGTGCTCAGAATCACTTCAAATCGAATGGGTGCATAGGCCTCATCGTCACGAACCCAACGCAACTTGTTTGGGTTCAAACAGACGTCGGATGAGAGAGATATCGCATTCTATTCAAATCGTCAAACATGCAAAAAAAATGTGCTAACTGTACAGACCGTACAGTCCATATGGATGCTGATGTGGCAGGGTCGTACGACACGTGGTAGGGATGAGTTGGCAGGGTCGTACGACATGTGGCAGGTGTTGGTTGGCAGTTGGATGGTGAATCATTTCTTGACACGTGGCTTGTTTGTAGCGAATGGAATGGCGACAGGTGGCCCAATCAATGCCCACGATGTGTCACCTTGGCTATGGTTTAAAATCTATGTAGTTGGTAGTACTCGACCCCATGACCTCTGGGTAGGGGAAGAGCCTTGGAAAGGGTTGCCCAACCAATGTGCCCACATATAGTTCTTAATATGTATATGGGTTTCAGTTTATTTGAATTGCAATGTTTTGATATGGGGAGCGTGGTTCGGGCCGAGGCTTAGCCCCGGCCCCTGGTCATATATGTTTGCAATGTAACCACCGACTCACACATGCATTCCAAACCTTTTACCACATGTTTTAAAACATGGCCCCTTTTTGTATGAGCACGCGGTCACATAGTGACTCATATGCCCATGGGTTTTGGCAGTTGTGCCCGGTGCTGGGTTTTAACACAAATATGCACGTCGGGGCTAGGTTGAGGAGACAGAGGTGCATTTTGGGGATCCAAAGATAGCAAGTTTGAAGGGGAACTTCCAGGAAGCCTATCTTCTTTAATTTTTGGCCAAACGAGGTGCTAAAAAAGCCCAGCTAGGGGATTTTGGATGTTCTAAAGCCATTGGAGCCATCTATTTGGCATTTTGAGCATTGTAAAGAACATATTTTAGCACTTTGAGAAAATAATACAAAAGATCCATTGGAATCTGGACCAGGAGATGTAGCCCAAGAGAGGGGTGAACTCCTTTATCATTTGTTGTGTTATGTGTTTTCTGTTCACTGTTATTTGCTGTGGATTATATGCATCTTGAATGTGTAATTTATATAAAAGTTGTGTTTGCAAAATTGATCCATTTGCATAAGAATACTTGAATTAATACTTGCAAATATTTTCAAGAATACAAGTCTTTATCATTTTTAGATCAATTATAGAGCAATACTTCACATAGAGTGTCTTAATACTAGCTTCAAAATGACTAAAAACCATTCACCATTGAAATCATATCATTAGCATTTGGCAGATGCATATAAGACAAACTATAACTCAACCTTTACAATTTCTTTATGAGATTTTAATGTTGCATTAAATGGTTGTAACTTCAAATGAATAATAGAAGCAATAAGGTTAGCGGGTCAATCTAAACTAGGGTTAGAAGGGGTTAGTAGGTTGTTAAAAGATTTGGATGTTTCAATTTTGTGATCAAATCACTCAAATAAGAAGTATTAGACCAATGCAATCATAGGGCAAATGGAGTCAACAAGTAGCAGCAAGAATTGAAGGACCAAGATGATAATAGTGGGGGCAAAGACAAGAGGAATTTGATGGATGAAGTGTTGGTAAGCCAGAGCTTCAACCATCAAACCCTAGGGGAAAACAACGGCTAAGGTGTAGGTAACCCTAGGACTTAGTAGGTTTTCCTCCTTCTTTAGCTCAATGACAAAGTAAAAATGGCCAGGATGAAGAACAAGTGATAGGGTGTTGCAATGGAAATGCCCTAGCAATGACTTCAATGGAGAAAATGACTCCTTGGCATAATCTAGTAGGTAGATAGCAATTAGAACAAGGACAATAACATGTTCTTATTCCCTAGGGTTTAATCCAACAATTTCATTAACAAAATGTAAATTAAAACACCATAACCGTTCAAGTAAGAGAAGGATTGAAAAAATTTACTGACATTCACCAAGTATTTATCAAGCCAAGCCCTAGTTATAAACTTTCCACCACGAAAAATGCCAATTCCACCAAAACTAGCCCTCCTTCAACAAGTGCGCACTAGAAATTTCAGCCAAAGACCCTAAGATGGGCGCAAATTTCAGACCTCACCAAAGGGTGAGTGAAAGATGATGAGAAAAAAAGAGTTTTAGCTCTCTACTTATATAATAGCAATGACCTTAAATTTTATTTCAGGTCACAAAAGGCTAGCATGGCCAAATTTACATCAAAATATTGTTTTACATTAAATTTCATAATAAAAACCCTAAATCAAGCATAAATCAAGACATCATTCCCTTTTAGGGTGACGTTAGGCCCTTTTAGGGTGACGTTAGGCCCTTTTAGCGCAATGTTGGCCTCCTAGGGAAAAACGTTAGGCCTTCTTGGGCCTCAAGAACCTACCACACATGCCACTTGGCACATAACTGCCTCCCAAAACCTCCATAATCACTGGATGACATCATGGGTGTCCTAGGTGACATCATGGGCTTTCCAAGGCCTACATTCTGGTGGAAAGGGAACAACCCCCTAGGTATGGGTCTGCCAAGCTGCCTCTGGTGGAACATCCTTCCTTTCTCCTGTGAAATCCTTTAATCTATCTTTGCCCCCTGCTGGGGTCTCAACATCCATCTGGTGGGATTTCAGCCCCATGGAGGTCCGAACTGATCATCTCCCCATGTGTACCTATCCATCGGGTATGGTCCTGGAACATCAATAGATACGCCCTCCATGGGCTCATAAGTCATAGGGATCATAGCAATGCCAATCACATCTAATCATCAAGTTATTAAACATGTGCAAAAACCCCTTTTACCTGGACAAGTGCTCAAAGACATTATACTAATATACAAGCCAAGTTTGGAAGAAACACTAGGAAATAATATTGGGCTAATTCTCACTAGATGTGGGATGTTTTCTGGAGAAATTAGATCCAAGTCATGTGAGTGGATGAGGTGGTAAGGGATGTCTGGGCAAGGGGTGCAGTGATAATAGGGAAATGTATGGATTACATGTGGGTGCCTCTGTAGAGGGTGGGCTGCACCTGTCATGGATGCATATGTTTCCAAGCCCATTCATGCATTTTATCTTTATTCTTATTTCTTTTTCTTTCAAGAAGCTAGTCAGGGGACACTTCCCTTGCATGGTGACCAGTGGTGGCAATGTTATCCATAAGCATTTCATGGAAATGAGAAGGTTGGATCGTGATGAGACCCCCTTTCTCTTGGCTATGCCACCAAGAGCCACTACCCTAGCGTGGTGACCAACTGCTGGTAGTGTCATACCACTATATGCCCATGGACCTAATAGGTTGGCTCGTGATGAGACCTCCTATCCTCTAACTAGGTCTTGTTTTTTATTATTTTTATGGGTCCATTTGTTTCTTACTAAGAAGACTTTTACTGATATCTTAGGGATCTGTGGGTGAAACATATCAAGGTTTTATTATTTGGATTCTATTTCTTTCCATCTACTTTTACCCTTTGGGCCTTTATCCACTTCTTCCCACAAGGTAAGGTACAACTCTTAAATATTTGTCCAAACCAATGCCCAGACTAGTGTAATGGGATGGATGAGTGGGAAAAGGATGGAAAGTGGTAAGTATGGTGGAAGCGGGCAATGGATTCTCATTAATCCCCCAAGTGGAAACTCAAACCCTATGGGTACCAGCTTACTAGGGCATTCTGTCATTCCCCCCAGATATGGTCAAGTGGATAGGTATAAGATCCAAGCACCCGTTAGAAATAAAAATAATTGAATGCACATATTCAAAAGTTTTGAGGATTAGAGTGACACATACCATGGTACCCAGACTCATTACCTCATGGAGCAAAATCCATTTCTTCTACAAGACCAAGCCGAGGTGACGAATGTTGCTGCTGCTGACAAAGTGGAGGAGATGAATAATGAAAAGATGGGCCCTCCAGGACCATGCTCAAGTTGATCTGGCTCTCTGTAATCCATGTCTAGGACCTGTGGGCCTCAAGACATAATATCCTTAGTTATTCCTAAACTGGGGAATAACAAGTATTTCATGTTTCAGTACACAATTTCGTAAGATTCCATCTACCCCTAACTTATACAAGTTCCCTACAATTAGTTGATAATCTGCTACCTTGACTACTGATTATTTCTTTTTCACCACCATCATGTCGAATGGAGCCACACCTGTATGTAGAAAATCCACAATGTCCACAAAACAATTAGTCACCATCTTTACTATGAATAATTGTGCATCTAGGAAATTGTCATCTAAATTACCTGCATCCTCTCCTATCAAGATCCGTGAGAGATGATCTGGTCTTTCATTCAGTTTCTTGGGTTTTACGATGACCTCAAAATCATATTCCTAAAATAGTAACATCCATCTCCATATTATTCCTCCTAAGATAGGCTTATTGACTAAGCATTTTAATGCAGAATGGTCGGTGTACATCTTGAATTGAGACCCAAGTAGGTAATGTATGAACTTGGAGCGCATAGACCATTGTCAGGCCTTCCCGTTCTGTAGTGGTATAATATTTTTCAGATATAGACAGCTTCCTACTCGCGAACGCAATCGGATGATCGATTGCACCATCTCCTGGTTGTGAGAGCATTACACCCAGTGCAATGGATGATGCATTGACATGGAAATGGAACTCTTTGTCCTAATCTAGGAAGACTAAAATGGGTGCAGTGACCAGTGTTTTTTTCAGTGTGTCCATCCCCTTCTAGAAATCCTCATTCCATTGGAACTTGACTTCTTTCTTCAACAACTTTTCCATGGGTGTTGTAATCTACACGTAAACTTTAATAAACTTCCTATAATAACTTGTATGGGCCAAAGTTTCTCTTAGATATTTTACTGAGGTCAAAAATGCTAATTCCATAATAACGACGATCTTGGCTGGTTCAACCAATAGGTCGTGCTTGCACTATTATCTACTAAAAAAATTAAATATTGAAAGAAAGATGCATTTTTTTAAGTTCAGCGAAATATGACACTGTCTGCATCGATCTAACATGAGTCGAATAAATTTGATATGATCATGTAGTAGACAGAATACCATCCAATCATCTAAGTACACCTCCAAAATTTTATTGATGAACTCTTTGAATGCGGCCACAACCACTCTAGAAAACACTATTGGGGAATTCTTCAATCCAAATGGCATCACCCTATATTGATAACTACCCCATTCTGTTGCAAATGTGGTTTTATGTCTATCCTTCTGTGCATTTTTTATCTGATGGTACCTAGAGAATCCATCAATGACTGAAGACTCTTATTAACTCCCTATGTTATCCAGTACTTCATTAGTGAATGGTGTTGGAAATGGGTCATGTAAGCATGCATCATTCAACCTCCTTAAGTCAATTCATATCCTAATCCCTTCAGTATTATTTTCTTGTACCACCATAGGGATAATCCATTTGGATTCTTCGAATGGTTCAATGATTCCTACATCAATCATTGTATCTAGTTCAACCTTAACCTTCTCCTTATACCTCGGGTTCAACCTGTACGATCTCTATCGTATTGTATTAGCTCCAAGTTTTAGTGGAATCTTCATCTCCCCTAATTCTCCTACTATCCCTTTCATATCTAAGAATGTAGTTGGAAATAAATCTTGATATTCTCGTAAAAAGTATGCCACCTTATCAATTGTCACATTGTTCCAATAGTCTCCTATGTGAAGAAACTTGGGATTCTCCATTGTCCCAATGTTGACTTGCTTTGTATTTATTGGTTGTGTGTACGTGGCGGATACCACCTCTAGCCCTTCTACTGCGAATGTGCCTTTTGTCTCTGGTACTTAGACACTCCTAAGATCCCCTTCATTGTATTCCTCCTATGTGAAATTATAGCATTCCAATATCTTTTGGATCATTAATTTGGCTTTGTATGCACTGCCTAAGGGTTCCTATTCCATAGATTCTACCTTATGGAAGATCTTTGTTCGGATAGCCTGTAGGGATGCATGTATGGAGGGAGATTCATGTTCAAATGTGAACATGCCATTGAATCTCTAGACCAATCCTTCCCATGTTGTTGTCTCTCCACTCAATTCCAATTCTAAATAGTAATTCCTCAGGATTGTATCCAATGTGTGTATGAATCAATGCATCCATTTTGTTTATGATATCGAGCACCATAAATCCCTACTTTTTTGCACGTGATTTGCCGGGTCACTCTCTCTTGTGTGTTTTTTCACACTTACTTCTACTTTAGGCCTAAAGCGTATATGCATGATTCTACTGTATTGTGCCCAATCCTTAATACTCTTTTTGTGCGCGGATGTTGGAAGTAGGCCAAAGAGGAAAGAAAGACAATTTTGGGAAAGAAGGCATGCATGAGGAAAACAACAGTAGGAAGGAAGAACAGAACACGCACATGCATGGAAGACCTAACGATGTTAGGGTTAGGGTTTTTTCAATATAGTGTGATGGTTGAAGAACCAGAAATGTATAAATATAGTTACTTAGGTATCATAGTGGGGGGCTAGTTATTTTGAGTTGTTGATTATTGTTATTGTCGATTTTGTAAGTCAGTTAAGATAGAGAAGCTTATGTGATGTAATATTTTGTTGTATGACCTAGTTTTGTAAGTTGTTGAGCTATAGAGAACTGAGGAGGGTAGATATTGAGGGTTAGATTGCAATATAGGGAGCTTGGTATGATATAGTCCTCCTCATAATAGATCTCTACCCAATTGAGAAGGGTTGTAAAGCGCATGACGCTGTAGATACGGAACTACTATAATAAAAGAGCCAAGACCCAGATATTTGTGAACATAGCCCAGGAGGGGGTGAACCATGGTAACACCTATGTCATGTGATTGAATGCATGTGTTTCTTTATTGTCTTCTATAGCTATTTGACATGCTGGATGAATTAGTTGTTATAATTCCTTCTTATTCGTAAATAACAGTGCATTGTGTTTACAAGCTATAATAAGATTTTTCATTATACAGTTCTCATATTGCGCACTCAATCCTAGGATGCAAACACATGAGTATTGTAGCCACCCATTAAGACTATCTCGGGTGAGACTACGCAGTGCACTCTGTGCGCTGTGTTTCCTTCTGGTTTACCAGGAGGGTCGATAGTTTTAGAGGCTTTGTTGGAACCCTGAATAGACATGAACCCTGGGTCAGTCAATACAAACTTAGACATAGGATAGAATAATAACCAACAATTGGTTTTGTTTTCGTTGGTAGGAACAGTAGAGGATTGAGTAGTTGAGATAGGTTGAGCAAGAGAAGATTAAAGAAGACAAAGAAAATAAGAAAGCAATGAGCCACTAGAAGGGGATGTTGAGACCATGGAATCCCACAAAAGCAGAGATCAAAACTTGGCTAAGAACCAAAGAGATGGAGTTTGTACAGAAAGACAATAGAAACCCTAGAGTAACACCCCGCAAATATATTGAGAAATACGTGTTTACAGATTTGCATGAATTCTTTTTCTGTGATTTTCCGCACTTATTACATGAGTGGATACTAAGGTCGAAGGATAACCATGCAACAAAATAGATCCGACAGCTAGATTGGACCCCAGTACAGATTGAGCAGTTACAGCATGTGAACAACAAATTCACCCGCGCAGTAGATTTTTGGCTCGATGGTATTGTGGTTGGCTTTATAACAGAGTTTTTTGTAGATACAGTGAAGTCGTACAATGCAGTGGAGCAAGAGTTTCTACGCGGACCTCAAGGAAGGTACATTAAATAGTTGTATACTTCTATTAAGATACTGCTATATAATAAAGCTATAATGACAATGGAGTGAGACAACTAAACTTCCCTGCATGCATGGGGGAAGGGAGGAAGCACTAACAAAGAGAGTGGAAATGGAAGGAGGAAAGGATAAGGGAAAGAAGGAGGAAGCCTTAGACCCAATCATGATGAATGACTACCAGATCAAGCAGATCATAGCAAAAACCGGAAATATGCATAGCAGAGTACCCTACCAATATAAGTTGAATACTAAGAAGAGAGCCATAGTCGCGAGGGAAGGCTTGGTGAGTGACGAGGAAGAGGTAGAGGATCTTCGGGCTATGGAGAATATTGAGTAAATCATGCGCGCAACATATGAGAGGAAGACAAGAGGTCTAAGAGAGGAAGATAAGGTAGCAATATTATCCATATTAATGTCAGTGTGGAACCCATAAACCCATGTGCGACTAACACACCAAAGAGAATACCACCATTTAGACAACCGGATTTCGAGAGAAGAAAGACAGCAGTAAGTACATATACACAAGGAACAACAACTGGAGGAGCCAGTTCAGGTAGCCCTGTTCAAGTATCTACACCACGCGGAGGTAATAGTTCAGTTTTCAGAATGGCAGGACACGATCCCACCATTAGGTTACCAGAATTTAAAGGAGAAGCATCGGAGGACTCAGAAAAACATTTGTTCATCTGTGAGAAAATTTGGGAAGTGAAACAGATCAAAGATGAAGACACTAAATTGACACAACTAGAGATTACACTAAGGGATCGCGCACTTGATTGGTATATGAGTTTAGCCACAAACAATCCACCAAGGACAACCAGAACAATTGCAGACATCAAGAAGCTGTTGATAAATGAGTTCCAGAAGCCAAGTTCAGAATATCAGTACATGAACGAGATGATCAAAATTAGATAGAAACCGGGAGAATCTGTATGGGAAATTGACCATAGATTCAAGCGACTGAAGGGAAAGTTAAAATATCTCATGACCAATATGCAGCATAGGCACCTGCTCATCAATTCACTGCTACTGCACTTAAAATACCCATTGCGACAACAGAAGTTTCAAACGTAGGAAGAGGCTCTGCAGGCAGCCATGCAGCTGGAAGAAAACCAGTATCAATAGACGGATCTAGTCATCGAAGAAATGAAGGAAGATTTGAAGAACTTAAAGCTCCAACTAAACCAGAATAAAAGTAAGGACAAACTAGAAGTCGTTTGGTGTACTACATGTAGGACGAAAGAACACCACAAGAACGAATGTCCAACATTCGTGCAGTATATGGAAGTAGGAATGTCAAAACCATTACCAAAAGGAGGACTATGGTGTGAAGTCTGTAAGAAATCGGGCCATGATCCATATCACTACCCAATGATGCAGAAATACCAGACAGTTCCAAAGAGATCATATTGCAACTTTTGCAAGTCAGTGGGCCATGATGACAAATATTGCAAAACTATGGAGTTGATGAGAGAGATGACATCAAATGCATATAGAGTGTAGGAAGAAATTATGACTGGGCAAGCCACACCACAATTTAACCAAGTTCCATCTCCATACAACACTACGCATCAGCAATATAATACTGCTTAGAAACCATATAATAATGCACAGTTACAGTACAAAACAACACAACCTTAGTACAATACCACACAGTATAATCAGGTGCCTCAGTATAATGCACCAAGAGGATATTGAGCAATTTGCAGAGGTCTAGGATGAGCAAGAGGAGGTTTCAGACGAGGTAGAGGACTAGTGGTATGTCACAATTGTCAACAACCGGGACATTATGCAAGGGAATTTCCACTTCCACCAGCAACGTGTATGTATTGTCACACATTGGATCATGACACAAAAGAATGTCCAAAACTATTGGTAAAATTCTAGGAAAAGAGGAACCAAAATAACCAGAATGTTCAGTGGATTTCAGTCGAAGAAAGGGATGAAGGATGAAACATCAATATAGTTATTCATGGAGAAGCTAAAATAGGAAATGATGCATTCTGACAAGATCTAGTACAACACTAGTGGGTGAAGAAGAACGCCGAACAAAGGAAGCAGTTCGATGCATAGAATGAGAAGGAGATATTTAAGCAAGCTAGACATGAATTTCAAAAGGATGAAGTTGCGTCGACTTCAACTACGCAGCAAAGAAAGGAAGCACCAGAGTATGAGATGCCTCCATTATTGGATCATACCAACAAAATTCAACCCATGGGACAAGGAAGTACAATCAAAGGCTTTTTGCAATCATGTGTAAAAGTATTAAATGATCCATCATCTGTCAAAATATTGCAAAACATATTAGAAAGATGTAGTATAGAGAGGGAAACAAAAGTAGAAAAAAAGATAGTCAATCACCTACATACAAGGAGACGAACAAGTAGGGAGTTCAGACTAAATGCCAATATCAAAGATTTCAACATGGGAGATATCATATTGGATATAGGATCTGAAGTTAATGTATTACCAAAGAAGACGTGGCAATGCATGGGAGAGCCCACATTAGGATATTCACTTGTTCAACTGAAACTAGTAAACCAACACAGACTCCTACCAATTGGTAGACTGAAATGAGTGACAGTAGACCTGGATGGAGTGCGCACTAAAACAGACTTTGAAGTTTGAAATAGTGGACGGCACAACACCATATCCATCATTGTTTGGTCTGGATTGGGCATTTGACAACTAGGCCATAATCAATTTGAAGACAAGAAAAATGGCATTTGAGTCAAGAGAATACAGGTTCATTGTGCCATTAGACCCATCATAAGAAGAAAGGTTTGCAAAACCCACTTGCTTAGACTTAGAGGAAATCAACCAGTTGTACAGAACAAATGTGCACGATGAATATTATGTGAACCCAACTGTAGATGGGATACTCAGTTGGTGGAGAATTACTTCATGTGTGATCGACTCAGATACCGGTTTAGAAAATTCGCAACAAAGACTACATGAAGTTTCCACGAGAAGATGTGCACGAATAGACTGCGCAGTAAGATGGGTAGGCAAGAAGGTAAGGGAACCACCTAGTTTCCATGGAGTAAATGATCTATAAGTATTCTTGGCACAATACGAAGCTGAAGTTTTAGAGAATCAAAGACTCTTAGCACTTTATTTAGCACTCAAGGCTACACCTGCAAGAGGGTGGGGCGCACACAAAGAGACAATCATAGATTGGTACTAATGTAAGCGGTTACTGTGCATAAGGTTCGGCACAGAACAAAAAAGCAACAAACAATAGAAGTATGATGGAAAAGGGGCACCAAAGGAACACTTGGAGAACTACAGAATGTTGTGGAAAAATACACCCCTAGAGGAATGGCCTCATCATTTCATACACAATCTAGAGGGCATACCAGCGAACTAGTATACAGATTAGGAATTGCGCAAAGGAACTGTGACCTGGACAATATTGCAACAAAATTTTACAGTGAATTTTTCATTTGAACATGAAAACCCCAACATAGATGCATCTCTTAAACAGATAAGAGGCCTGATATTCATCAAGGAACCAGAAGTCGAACTCATAACAGAAGAACAACAGTGGAACAAACAAGCATTCAAAGAATTGTTGTCATGTTACCATGTGCAGAAGGAAGAACCGGATGAATATCGCTATGCGGAAGGTGAAAGAGAAGTAGATGGCCCACCTATAGAATCATAATTCATTGTTGCGCCGATCAAGATAAATAAATTCAACATCGGGACAGTTGAGAACCCCAAAATGGCCAACATTGGAGATTATTGGGATGAAAAAACAGTAGAAAGCATAACAGAGTTACTGCGCGAATACAATGACCTATTCCCGACAACATTTACATAGATGAAGGGTATAGTATGAGTGCTAGGAGAAATGAAGATACCACTCAGAGCTGAAGCGAGACCAATCAAACAACAACCATACAGATTGAACCCGATATATAAACAGAAAGTCAAGGCTGAGATCGATAGGATTCTCAAAGATGGAATCATAGAACCAGTGGAAGAATCGGAATGGATAATCCCAATGGTAGTTCAAGAGAAAAAACAAGGAGGAATAAGGATATGTGTTGACATGAGGAAGTTGAATGATGCATGTCTACATGACCCATTCCCTACACCTTTCACGGATGAAGTGTTGTACAACGTAGGAGGGCACGAAGCTTACTCGTTCACTGATGGATTCTTAGGCTACCACTAGATCAAGATAGCACAAGAAGACAGATATAATACCACATTCTCTATAGAATGTGGATCCTACCAGTACATAGTCATGTTGTTTGGACTGAAAAATGCACCAACAATATTTTCCAGAGTAGTCATAGCCGCGTTTAAGGAATTCATCCACCAATTTCTAGAGGTATACTTGGACGATTGAAAAGTCTATAGTTTGTTGAAATATCATGTAGAGGTCTTACGTCTGATGTTAGAAATATGTAGGCAATGCCAAATCTCATTAAACATCAATAAATACATCTTCGAAACATTGTTTGGGATACTATTGGGCCATATAGTATGCAAACAAGGTTTACTAGTATATCCTGCAAAGATTGCAATAATTGTTAACTTGCCATCACCAAAAACAGTTCGGAAACTAAGAGCGACATTGGGACACAGAGGACACTATAGGAAATTTATCAAAGAGTACGCACAGATTACGGCACCAATGGAAAAACTGTTAAGAAAAGATACAAATTTTTCAGTGGAACGACGACTATCATCATGGTCTGGATACGCTGAAAGAAAAGATGGTCACCACACCCATACTCATATTTCCAGACTGGGAGTAGAAATTCCACGTGCATGTAGATTCATCAGCCATAGCACTTGGAGCTATCTTGGCACAGCTTGAAGTGGGGGATTTGGATCACCCTATAGCATTTGTGAGCAGAAAACTATCAGAATCAGAACATAACTATAACACCACAGAAAGGGAAGGCCTAGCTATGGTCTATGCACTGCAAAAGTTCAGACATTACTTATTGGGAAATAACTTTAAGATGTTCACAGATCACTTAGCCCTTAAATACCTAGTCAACAAGACAGTGTTGGGAGGGATAATCTGTCGATGGTTACTATTGTTTCAAGAATTTGATTTTGAAGTAATAGTCAAGCCAGAAAAATTGAGTGCAGGACCTAACCACCTATCAAGGGTCACAAACGGAGAAGAATCTACAAATTTGGAGGACAACTTTCCAGATGCACACTTATTTTCAGTCCATATCGTCGATGATTACTTTGTAGATATCATTCATTACTTGAGCACAGGTACTACGCCGCAAGAATATAACACCGCATAGAAGAAAAACCTGGTAGTTCGGGCTGCAGACTATCAACTGATCGCAGGACACTTATACAAAATGGGTGCAGATAGAATCTTGTGAACATATGTGTTAGAACACAAAATACCAAGAGTTTTAGCAGAAGACCATGAGGGAATAGCAGGAGGGCATTATGCAGGAAAAGATACAACATAGAAGGCATTGCATATAGGACTATGGTGGTCAACCATTCACAACGATTCGAAGGAATACTACCAGAGATGCGATGTTTTTCAAAGGGTTGGTAAACCCAATAGAAGGGATGAAATTCCATTATGACCACAGGTAACATTGCAAGCATTCGATAAATGGGAAATATTCTTTGTGGGACCGATCAACCCACATGCAAGAAGCTGGTAGGGTATACGCCATTCGAACTGGTATATGGCCAAGAAGCAGTAGTGCCATTAGACTTTCTAGTACCCAGTTTGTGCATAGTAGCAATTACACACATGACGAAATGAGGTGTGGTACAAGAAAGACTAAATCAGTTGATGACCATGGAGGAAGATCGAATCTTAGCAAGATTCCACCAACAAGTTCAAAAATCAAGGGACAAATCTTGGCATGATGAACACATCAAGAAGAAAATGCTCAAGGAAGGATATTTAGTGCTAATGTCTGACAGCAAATCCTT
>JASDQU010300473.1:14003-24602 GCA_032191745.1 Picea mariana
ATATTTTAGCATTATATGTTTATATTTTTTTATCATAATATATTCATTTACAAACAATTTTGTTTTTTGTTTTTTAAACCATGATATGTTTATTTTGAAACCATTATAGATACATCTTAACTTTGGATCTATCACATGTCGAGAGGGATCAAATCCCTCGAGGTGCAAACCTCCTTTTATAGTGAAAAACTTAAAGAAAGATTTGCACCTCGATAGATTTAATCCCTCTCGATACATGATAGATTTGGAGTTAAGATGGATCTATGTTGATTCCAATTGTGGGAAGGAGTATGAAATTTTTAGATGATAACCATTATCTGTGTTCTTTAGATTTTCTCTTAGACACATTGACACACTTTCCCATCTTTTCATATCGATCATATGGAAATAGAGGTGGAAATCAAAGACCATGCAAAGCTTTAACTCGAGATATTGCAGCGAAAGTGAGACCTTCCCACTCTACCTTTCCAATATTAACAGTTGCCTTCTCTAATGTCAATGTATGGGACTTATGGATTGTTGATCCCCAAGCAAGCCTAATGGAATTTGTCCATTATTACCTCTTTCAATAGGTATAATAGGAATAGTCTGAGGGAATAATTCATCCCTTGGAACTCCCACATAGTTACCAAATCTCACTAAAACATATGTGGGAGGTTCATGAGGGGATGTTCCTGGGTTATACACAATATGTTCGACTACCCCAAGGGCACCATTGACAAGTCTTGCATTAGTCCACAGGTTTGAAGTAAGTGTAATCCTAGCGCCAATAGCAATAAGAAGCTCATTGTCCAATTTTTCCTCATCTGCTCCCATAGAGTAGTTGCTACTCACTCTTATAGCAACACTTCATGTATAGGGTGATTTAGTGATATCAAACAACATTTATTGTCAGTGTTGACATCATCATGTGTTGCAAACAAATGTATAGCATTATCAAATGAATTTTTTGTGGAACCATCCATATAGGTATATGTATGTGTCATTAGTAATCTCCAGTCTTCTACAATAAGAATTGCATCTCTAACATTCATTAACATATGTCGAAAACGTTTATGATCATTGCTTTGTCCATCTTGTCTGAACATTGTATCAAGAGTTACAACAATTTTGAATAAATTACATAATTCTTTTGCATGACCTTCACATGCATATGCAAGTTTATCCAGAATAAGAGGTTGTTTTCCCAAATCACCTACCAATATAATTGATCTACCTTCAAAAGGAACAGTCGAATTTTCAGGATAAGTTTGATGAAGTTAAGCATCAATTTATGTTAACAAATTTCTCCCTATAAAACTCATCTCATCGACCAAGGATGTATTTGATGTGTCTCATCTCCTCTTGTAAGGTAATCAAATGCAACCCTTGTAAATTGGCCATGTCCCTTACTAGTATATCAAGTGCAGTGTGTGTGTGTGTAAACTAATTAAAACATAAAGTCATGCTCTTCTTCATAAAGAGACGTGACTTTACCCAATTATGTGTATATATAACTTATTTTGTATACCAAATAGATCATCAAATAAAAGAATAGTATATGTTATTAAATACATTTATTGTTGTATTTGGATTTCATCATCCAGATGGTATTAGAGAATTCCTTTTCCTCACATCCTCCAAACCCGTGACCTTCATTTTCCCCTCTCCCACTCCCACACACTCCCTCTCCCTGCATCAAAGACATTTGTATCTCATTTAGCTATCTCCATGATTTTCAACTCCATCCTCGTCCAAACCCTAATTCTCCACTACCATATTAAATATTAATATTAAAATATATATTAATATTAAACTATTAAATATCCCCGGATGGGGTGACACGCGGACACTCCTCGACACCTGGCTCAGCACTAAGCCATAGCATAAATGCTGATGGCCGCCAACCTCCTGCCCTGTATTAACGATGGTAGACGGCCATAACAACAGATATACGGTGGAGGGACACCTCCCTCGTGCGAACACTCTCTCACAGCACACTCAACATGCCAGGGTTTATGGATAGCCAGGTGCATTTGGCCTTGGGCAATTTGTTTTTTCGAGCACCTGGTCAAAATTGGTCTGCTCTCGCTTCGGCTCTCCCCCTCGTCTGGGAGCTCTGGTGCAGCTTTGTTTCTTTCTCGCCCTGGTTCACTCTCATCTCGTTGTATCCTCATTGTATTGTTACATATTCCTTGGCAATTATGACCAGGAAGCGGGGCAGGCCTCGTCGTGGCTCGGCCTGGTACACTCACAAAGCGTAGTGGCAAAGGAAGGAGAAGCTGGAGTGGGCTCTGTCGTTGGCAACCTCCATCCTCCGAAAGAAGGCTTGAGCTGAACAATTGGCTCTACATGCCATCATTGCTGAGACTGGGTCTGGTTGCAGCAGTGAGACCACGGCAATTCAGTCGGAAATCAGGCAGGAGGATGGTGTTGCGGATGCGTTCCCCACCTATTATGTGGAAGAAATACCGTTCATGGATTTGGCGACCACCCCGGAACCCCAAGCCATGGAGACGAACCACCAGGATGGAAGCGGTCCTAANTTTGCACTGGCAGATGACATCCCTAGGTGCATTGTCGAGGAAATTCCGTGGCCGGGTGACTACAGCCCCACTAGCCATGCGAGGTAGGCAACGGTCGAGGAAGTAAATCGAGACAAAGATAGAGCCGAAGAGAACGCGGATGAGAACAACCCTGCAAGGAAGGAGGAAGTGGTCGGTGCAGAACTGATGGAGCTCAAAGCCGACAGTGGAGCGACAGTGGAAATGAGGGACGTAATCCTCGACGATGTGGGTAATGGCTTGCATGGTAGTTTCCTCCGTGCATAGCATCTGGCTCTGGTATTCGAACTCCGAGGCCACATGGCAGACCTGGAGCATAGATCCCTTCTCATTGGCCAGCGTCTGGACCTGCTCCTTGATGCGTACTCCAATGCTCCAACAAAGAGGAAGTGCCCTCTCTGTGCGCAGGCATTCACCATTCCAGCGGGGTCCACGTGGCAGACAAGCAAGGGCGACGGGTCACCGGGTATCTAGGTTTTCTATGTTATTTTGTTTCTTTGTTTTATCTTACCACTGTTACATGTTCACTTGGACTATAGCCATCTGTCATGGTTTCCTCCGGGCAGGACAGAGGGCAAGACAGTTCTACAAACCATGCTGGTTTCCGGTAAAACGATAGCATTTTTGGTGACTTAGACCTATTTCTCTGTAAATTTTGTCAAGGTTCTTTTGATAACTTAATATAGCAGGTTCTACCTTTTTTATTTAGAAAAAAAAAATATTAAACTATTAAATATATATTAAATATACATTAAAATATAACCTCAACATGAGCAACACGAAAAGAAAGTCGGGAGAAGCCTAGAAAAAAATGAAGGCCAACACTTCCCCCACGATGGAGCTAAGTGAAATATCTAGAGAGTTTTTCGCAAGCCTTATAAATCAAGTAAGTACTTCATTCGATGCCAAAATTGACAAACTAAACAAAGAACTAGTGGAATGCAACAAAAACTACCATGACATGAGATTAGAGCTTGAAATCGCAAATGGGAGTAGAAGCCCAATTAACTCAACTTCATAGTGGGGTCCTCATCAATCACATTACTCACATAACATGGGGACGTCTAATAATGGCATGCCCAAGGAGAAGATTATTATTCCAAAATTCGATGGATCCGATGCAAGAGAAGCAACGAGAATGGTAAATAAAATCGAGCAGTACTTCAGGTATTACCATATTTTTGATGATGAAGAAAAAATTAATGTCACATCTATACATCTGAAGGACTTTGCATATGACTGGTTCCTATGGTGGAGAGAAAAATCCAAATCTCTAGCAAGAGATTAGTTTATATTAAAAAATAACTTCTTCATACGTTTTCTCGACACATAAGAAAAAGGGGTTTTTGCTAAACTCACCCGATTATAACAGTCTGGTACAGTGGAAGAACTTTTTTAGGATTTACATGTGTTAGCCACTCATGTACCTGATATATCAGAAGGTTGGCTACTGCAAATAGCCTTATTAGGATTGAAGGAAAATATTCGAAATGAGCTCGAACTACTTGACATTAAAGATATCGAGCAAGATTGTCAGAAGGCTAAAATCACTAAAAAGAAACTTAAAGTATATCAAAATACATCATGGCGCTCGCTCGAAGACTCTAGCTCCAAATACATCCCTCCTCACAAAAGGACACCACCACCAAACATGAGACAAGATAAGGTTAAGGACCGATGTTTTAAATATAACACACCTAATTGGAAAGCGATCCATAAGTGCAAAGACAAAAAGTGTTTTCATTGTGAAATATACAAGAGTGAGAGTGACAAGGATGAAGAAGCAAGGGACATATCTTCATTCGATGAAGAAACAAATTATGAAGACTCACGAAATCTCCATGAGTTAGGTAATCAAAACACAAATCTGACACTCTCTATTGCTGCAATGAAGGGTATTTCTCAGCCCCAAACTCTGAAAGTTTATAGCTATGTTAAGAAAACTAAAGTAACAATGCTCATTGAGAGTGGCAATTCACATAACTTTATAGATACAAATATATTAAGGAAATTAAACATATTCATTCATCCTACCTCTGAATTTCAAGTCTCCGTCCCAGGAAATAGGAATACGTCATGTGATGGGAAATTCCACAAGGTAGAAATGTCCATGAGTGACTACATATTGAAATCGCCCATGTATGTGATGCCAATCAAAGTGGTAGATATTGTCTTTGGGGGCCAGTGGTTATCAACACTTGGTACCATTGGATTAAACTTACAAGAGCAATTTATAAGGTTTTATCAAAATGGGGAAAAGTACAAATTGCATGGAATAAACTGTCCTCCCCCACAAATAGTCTTGTCCAATAGAATGGAAAAAATGATTAAAAAGGGAGCCCAAGCTTATTTCTTACACTGCTATGCAATAGAGGGTAATATTAAAGAGGAAAAAAATGATGACCCCAAATTGGACAAAATTCTTGGAAAACGTAACACCATTTTTTCAGTAACTTCCTCGTGGGCTTCCTCCACCTCGTTCTAGAGATCACATCATATAATTAATCCTCGGTTCCTCACTAATTAGAAAAAATATTATAGACAGTCACACCAGAAATCAAGCACTTGGTTCACAAATTATTGGATTGTGGTGTTATTACACGAAGAAAAAGTCTTTTCTCAGCTCCGGTCATACTTGTTAGGAAAAAGGATTGATCATATAGACTCTGTATTTATTATCGGGCATTAAACAAAATTACGATAAAGGATAAATTTTCAATTCCAATTGTGGACGAGTTATTAGATGAGCTCCATGGCGCTAAATATTTCTCCAAGATAGACCTAAAGTCAAGTTATTACCAAATAATAATTCGAGAGGAAGACATTCCCAAAACTGCTTTCTATACCCATGAAGGGTCGTACGCATTTTGAGTCATGCCTTTCGGCCTATTCAATGCTCCCACTACCTTCCAAGCAATAATGAATGATTTATTTTGTCCGTACCTATGAAGGTTTGTACTTGTTTTCTTTGATGATATCCTTGTTTATAAAAAGAACTAGAACTCACACTTCAAGCACATTGAGACAATATTAAAAATCCTTCAAGAGAACAACTTCTATGCTAACAAATCCAAATGCAGTTTTGGACAAAAAGAGATAGTATTTTTGGGACATGTCGCGCCAGACAAAGGAATCAAGGTTGATCCGAAGAAAATTGCGGCAGTTACTAAGTGGCCTAGCCCCAAATCAATCACATCGTTACAAGGATTCCTAGGTCTTACTGGGTACTACAAAAGGTTTGTTCGAAACTATGCACAAATTGTGGCCCCATTAACAACATTATTGAAGAAAAATGCATTTAAGTGGAATGTAGAAGTTGAAGCATGTTTTAGAAGGTTGAATCTCTTAATGACATCCACTTTGGTTTTGTCAGCACCAGATTTCCCCAAATCATTTGTCCTTGAATGTGATTCTTTAGGAGTTGGATTAGGTGTCGTACTTATGTAAGATAATCATCTCATCACATTCAAATCAAGGGAGAAAAAAAATCAGCATATGACAAAGAAATGTTGGAAATTAGGCATGCCTTGGTTAAGTGGAAACAATACTTTTTGGAAATGAAATTTATCATGAAAACATACCACAATAGCTTGAAGTATTTTTTAACTCAGAAAAATCTTTCATCGAAGCAGCAAAAATGGGTGAGCAAAATCCAGGTCTTTGATTTTGATGTTCTTTATAAAAAAGGGAAGGAGATTTTGGTTGCGGACGGGTTATCAAGGAAACTTGATAATGATGCTAATATATGTGCTATGTCGATCACCGTTCCCAAATGGATCTCAGAAGTTCAAACTGAGTATATCAAAAATCTAGAAATATGAAGGCTAATAGAAGAAGTCGAAAGAAACCCAACTGCAAAACCTAAATTAACTTGGGAGAATGACATATTGTGGTACAAAAAATGAATATTTTTCCCAGTTCTTCCAAGTTCAAACTCCAAGTTTTGAAAGAAAATCATGATTCTTCGTCTGCAGGCCATGTGGAGCTTTTCAAAACTTACTACAATATATGTCATTCCTTCTTCTGGAAAGGAATGCGATCTAACATTCAGAAATATGTGGCCGAATGCGACGCCTGTCAATGAAAAAAATTTGAAACTATTGCTCCTCCAGGTCTTCTGCAACCCCTTCATATCCCTGCCCAAAAATGGTCTGAAATATCTATGGACTTTATTACTGGTCTTCCTATCTCTGAAGGAAAATATGTTATATTTGTAATCATCAACCGATTAACCAAATATGCCCACTTTTTTGGGATCTCCTCAAAGGCCAAGGCTAGCCAAGTCATTGAAAACCATGTTAAAAATATTTTTAAACTTCATGGATTTCCCAAAGTTATCGTAAGCGATAAGGATCCCAAGTTTACTAGCAATTTTTGGAAGGAACCGTTTTGTCAGGTGGGGACATCCTTAACCATGAGTACTTCATACCGCGGGTTTTAAGCCCCATATTAAAAAATGTATTTTGTTACGTTATGAAAGGCCAGAGTGCCTAAACAATTGAAAAAGGCAAGTGTTCCTAGGAAATGTAATGTTTTGATCATTATTAATAATAAATACATCGTTGGTTGCAAGATGGACAAGGACAAAAGAGATAGGGGGATTAAGGGGATAATTAATTATTTTATATTTTATTTACCCATTTTGGTTAATGGAGAATAACAGTTATGTGAGCTTCTTGGGAGGAAGGCCAAGTGGCTCCTTGATTCCAAGAATTACATAAACCCATATTTGGTCTGGGGTGGGAGTTCTCACTCTCGTTCTTGTTCTTGTTCTTGTTCTTTTGTTGGTTGCTTCATTCATTCACGTATTTTGTTCATGCACTCATTCACCCAATTGCTCGTTGTTCACAACTTTCATTGGGATTTCACTCTATTCATTCTTTCACTCACTCGTCTTTCCTCATTTGTGTCTTGGCTTGGGAAAGGAGAATGAATTTTTGAAGAACATACATGGTATGGTTGGTTGTAGAGACTGTCGGTGTAATATAGCCATCAATCAAGACCTGCATGTATGAGATTCTTTGTTATGTGCCCAGTCTTGCTCACAGTTCTAAGTCCTAAGAGTCCCAACATGGAGATTATGGATCAGTTGCACCGGAGCCCTGGAAGGAGATGGACAACATGGTAGAGAAGGGGGGGTCCATTTTCTTGGGTTGTGCAGGCCGGGTAGAAGAGAATTGGGTACTTGGATTGTTGTGGGTGTTGGGAATCCTGTGAGAGATTGAGTGATGACTGGTTTGGAAAGCCGACTAACACTTTGGAACTGCCCTTGTGGATTCATAGCCCTAGCTCGGGGGTGACATTGTTGTTGAGACTTGGAACAACAGTTTCTACGGTTGGGTGGAACGGCCTTGGTCTGCAGCCAATTGGTGTTCTGATTTAGAAAAGATAAGTGCTCTTTGTTATGGTTATTTATCTGTGTATCTTTATTTTCATTGCGTATTTAATTATCTATGAATTATGCATCTATAATATGCATGCTTGTTGGTTATTGTTGTGCATGTCGTATGGTTCATTTATTTTATGTTTAGCATGAATCTTGATCAATGCATGTGAATATTTCATGCATCCTTGTTATTTAAAGTTAGATCAGAGGTCGAATTAGTCAAGAAGGGGACTTGAAGTTAGTTTTCTCGGCTTGTGGGTTGTTGGGTACACTACAAATTGATATCAGAGCTCCACTTTTCAACACTGAGCCTGGATGGGTCGTGTAAGTGGAAATTGAAGAAAAATGTACATAGAGAATTGTTGCTGAAATGGCCAAATTTCGAGTTACAGAGCGTCCATGAGTGCCAAGAAGGCATTGAGAGCACACCTTAACTATATTTGAAAGATCAGGAGGTGTAGTGGTTT
Organism: Picea mariana; assembly: GCA_032191745.1. Classification (NCBI taxonomy): domain Eukaryota; kingdom Viridiplantae; phylum Streptophyta; class Pinopsida; order Pinales; family Pinaceae; genus Picea; species Picea mariana. The sequence goes on from JASDQU010300473.1 coordinate 22,400, forward strand.
AGGAAACCACAATGGTTGTTGATTTGGGGCCACAAATATTTTTGAATTGGACTGTTAGATATGTTTGAAAAGATTTGATTCCTTCATATCCGTCAGATCTGGAAAATGAGCATGGAGGTTAAGCACCGAAGTCCTTCAGACCTCGCCGCTTCGAATGTTTTAATTTCTTTATCATAAAAGAGGAAAAATCCACGAAACTCAAGAGTTTTGAAGTGAATCTACATCGTAGATCACTGAGAGAAGTACTTGACCATTGGATTTGGCAAAGAAAAGATCTAGTTCGTTGGATCAAGCACATGTCAAGAGGTGAAGCATAGTGGAGAATATTAGATCCCGGCCGTCAAATCTACGTGCAAGCGAGTATGAGCCGTAGATCTCATGACAGTTCGAAGGTTTGACACTCCGAGAGAAGTGAGTCCTTAAGCTGCCAGAAAGAAAATATCTTGAAGTATCGAACTCCAGAGTAAATATGGACCATTCGTGTTTGGGGACACGTGTCCGCAGATTAGCAATTATTCACTAATTCGACATTCGGGAAATTTGTAGTATTTTGTTGAGAATTCCCCAAAGCCCCAAAGCTTCGAAGTATCAGAGTAAATCAGGATCATTCGTTGACAGGGACATGTGTTTGGATATTATCATGTACTCAACCTTCGAGAGGATTGTGGGAGAAAAGTGTTTTGGTGTGGAAAGTTCAGAATTCCTGAAGCGCCAGAGTTCCGAAGCTTCGAGGAGCGCTTGTTTGGGAGTTCGGAAACTCGACGTTCGAGAGTTTTGTAATGTGTTGATGTGAAATCCTTCGAACCTCGAAGTTCTGAAGCTCTGGATCCTTAAAGCTCCAGGTAGTGTGTAATCATAATTTTCCAATTCAACATTCATATGTTTTGAAATGTTCTAGTGTGAAATCTTTCGAAGTCCCAAAGCATTAGATTTCTGAAACTCTAGGGGGAAGCTGTTCGAGAATTCGAAAGTTAGGCGTTCGATATTTTTTAAGTTTTCGGGTGAGATATCCTCCGAATTTTGGAGTCCCAAAGTCCCGAAGCGTTAGAGTGACGTGGCATGTTGATGTCACCTAGGGTGACACAAACCCACTTTATATGTGCCACGTGTCATCTTGTTTCATGCTTTTCAGAGATATTTTGTGCCAATTATAACTTGACACATGTCACTTGTACAATGGGCCACGTGTAATCTCCGTATTTTTGCCACGTATCACCCCCTTATGCATATTTTCTGATGAGACTCCAAAAGTTTAGAGATTTGACATTCAGGGATATGGGGTTATGTTGTTGCAAGAACCTCCAAAGCACGAAGCTCTGCAAAAATTCGCCAATTCGACGTTCGAGAAATCAAGGAGTGATGTTGTAAGAACCTATGAAGTCCGAAGATTTGGAGCACTAGAGTAATCATACTCCAAAGAGCCTCTCCGAGAGTTCTCCAGTTCGACGTTCGAGGAAAATGAAGTGTGATGAAGGTGAAACTCTCGAAGCCCAAAGTTTCAGAGCCCCAAAGTCCTGAAGCTTTGGATAAGCACTTTTTAGCTAAGCACATGGTCATAACCATGGTCACATGTGATTGAGAGATGAAGGAAAAAGGTTAGTGCCCAAAAATTGTTTTAAAGACAAAAAGGGGGCTAGTGGCCTAATTTTTTATTTTGAAGAAAGAAAAGCGCTAAGGAAATATTAAGCCCACGGTTCCAAGACGTGGTCACTTGGGGAAGTGGTTTGAAGGAAGCGCCTGTGTAGAATTGAATTTTGTATTGGCTAAGGGATAATATGGAAGTGTTATATGATGCAGAATGATATATATATATTCTTCATGAATTTAAAGGACCTGTAGCATTATTTGAAAATTTTTGTTTATCATATGCTTAATTCTAACAAAATGGTCACTTGCACATTTTGCAGAATTAAGGGGTTTAAACATATCAGTTCAGAATGTGTATTCAAGAAATGGAAGAAGGAGAGGGAGCTTCCAGCCATGATAAATATGCCAAAGGCCAGAATATCATAGTTGGTAATGCAGAGATAGAATCCAACAGTGATCCGATAGGATTTTTCGAAATGACTATGGTTGAGTTATTATTTGCATGCATTAAATGACCACTGGGAAACTTAATGAAAGAGCGAGAAAAAGAAAATGAATTATACAGCCATTAACATAATTGCAAATCTGAAATGCAGTAAAGAACAACAAACCATAA
>JASDQU010300478.1:9229-23179 GCA_032191745.1 Picea mariana
CATTAATCAATGAACGGCTCGAGGAGATTTCCCATTCATAAGCATTTAACCAAGATTTTGTGGAGAGTTATATTATCAGCTCCAATTGTTCATTTGAACCATCATTTGGAGAAAACCAACTTTCTCATAAACCTATGGCATCATCTCGACAATAGTTCTGTGGATATACAGTGAACATATTCGGGCGCGAGGACCAAAAATTTCAGTGGTATAGGGAATATTCTTATTACTCAACCCCTGCCACCCAGAAATAAGTAATTCGGACCTATGGGATTGCTCGTTTAGGTTGTGTCCCTGAAGTCTTTAACTGTAAGGAGTTGGTCTCTTGGTGCACCGATAAATTTATTTCATACAAAATAATTATTCCACTACGGGACCTCTCTTATATTTATTTGTCACCTTAGGTCTTCCACCATATGTTAAGATTGTTGGAGCCAACATTGATTTTCAAAGGAGAAGATTCCAAATAGTTCCTAGCAAAACATAATAATGGGTTGGACCTCTTGCCCTATTTATTGGAAGACCCGATGGTAGTTCCTAAAGATATCACAATCTTGTAGGTCAGTTCATTGAGAAATCCATTCAGTGAAATTGCCTGGCTATTTATAAGAATAATGAGACAGGAGTCCACAACAACTATTTCCCATATGGGTCTTTATATTTTGTATTTCATAGTCAAGGAACAAGCCATTTTTTGTTGGGGAAAGCTAATTTCCCATGAAATCTGTTCCCAATTGTCAAGCTTCAAAAGGGAAAAGAAATTTTATATGTCATCCTACTTATTTTTTACGATAGCACATTGCTGCCAGTTTCCAGAACTGTCTCTATCCAAGAATGTCAATTGAGAATTCGACCTAGTAACGTTCTGGTATAAAGCCTTGTGGAAGAACAAGGGCTACCACTATTTTTATGAGGTTTTTAATGGCTTCATGTCTGTTTTTAAAGTTTTTCTGTTAGGATAAGATGCTCCTCGCATATCTGAATAGGCAACCAATTTTTTGGACAGGAAGGGGACACTTGAAAATTTGGATAATTACATTATGATAAGGATTTTTGGCTCTAGGGAAAAACCTGCTCTCCTTCCATGTCACATTGGGGCAACGTTTCCAAATTAAGACAAACCATCATAGCCTCAAGTATTTTCTGGAACAACACATTTGCTCCCTAGAACAACAAAAATGGGTGACTAAACTCTTTGGATATGATTATGAGATCATTTATAAGAAAGGCAAAGACAATGTGGTTGCAGATGCACTTTCCCGAAAATATGAAGATGAAGGATCCATTGTTTCTCTTTCATTCATTGTACCAGATTGGCTCCAAGCCGTTCACCAGGAATGGCTACAAGATCCCAAATGTTCGCGGTTGATCCACCAATTGCAGTCCAAGGATCCAGTTTCCCCAGGTTACTTTTGGGTCCATGAGGAAATTCGATACAAAGGCCATTTGTATTTAAGTAAACAATCAAAGCTTAAATCCACAGTACTTTCTGAGCTTCATGCTACACCCACAGCAGGGCACTCTGGGTTCACAAAAACCTATGACGGGGGCAAACGTTCCTTTTTCTGGGATGGTATGAAATAGGACATTCGTAATTTTGTAGCTGAATGTGATGTGTGTCAACACAACAAGGGAGAAACATTCAAATCGTCGAGCACACTACAACCGCTCCTGATTCCACCTGCTATTTGGAAGGATATCTCTATGGATTTTATTACCGACTTACCCAAATCGGGAAATAAATCCGTCATCATGGTGGTTGTTGATCGCCTTTCCAAGTATGATCATTTATGCACCCTTCAACACCCGTTTACAACATCCACAGTGGCTCAAATATTCATGGATCAGGTCTTCAAGCTTCATGGCATGCCGCACTCTATTGTTTCTGATTGCGACCCAACTTTCATAAGTAATTTTTGGCAAGAACTTTTCAAGAGAAAAGGCACTAAATTGCATCTTCGCACAACTTATCATCGCTAGATTGATGGCCAAACGGAAGTTGTCAATAAGTTCTTGGAAACATATTTGAGGTGTTTTTCCTCGAAAAAGAAAAATCAGTGGGCTCAATGGTTACCCCTAGTTGAATGGTGGTACAACACTTCATACCATACAGCTACACACATGACTCCTTTTGAAGAGGTATATGAATAGAAGCCACCCTCAGTTCTCTCATACTTACCAGGTGCCTTGAAGGTCCAGGCAGTTGACCTAACACTTACAGCTCGAGAGGCTATTCTCCATACCCTCAAAGAGAATTTGGTCATGGCACAAAATCGCATGAAGCAACAAGAAGATCAAGGTCGCTTTGAATGTCAATTTGTAGAAGGGGATCAGGTGTTTCTTCGACTGCAACCTTACAAGCAAACTTCCCTCAAGGTCGAGCATTGTAAGAAGCTAGCACCCAAATTTTATGGTCCTTATACCGTACTCAAGTGTGTGGGACAAGTCGCCTATCAGTTATCTTTGCCTAGCAATTCGAAGCTACATATTGTTTTTCATGTTTCATGCTTAAAGAAGGTGATTCGAGCTCAGTGCCAAATTCAAACCAACCTTTCAAAGTTAGTTGAAGAAGAATCCATTTGGCTACAGCCAGAAGCAGTTTTGGACTAGCGTGATCACTGCCTATGTCAGAGAACCATCAAGGAAGTGATAGTACAGTGGAAAGATACAACTCCAGCAGACGCTACTTGGGAACCAACTACCATTCTACAACAATTTCCTCATCTCAAGCCTTGAGGACAAGGTTGTTTTTAAGGGGGCAGACATGTTAGGGTCCTAACTTGCACATAGGTAGAACAATATATTCAGATGTAATAATGGTCAATATTAATAAGGCCTTTCAATAAAATAAAATAAGGCAGATGTAAGAAGACCTAATAGAAGCTTCCGCTTCTAGAAGGATCTTCCTCTAGATGTATCTTTTTAGTATAAATAGGAGTCAAGGCTATGAGAACCCTAGCTGGGATATTATTGTAATAGATCTCTGCTCAACTGGAGGTTGCCCCCTCGAAGAGGCCCGTGAACATTGCTTTCATATTCAAAGTGTTATTTATGTTGCTATTCTTATATCATTTCAGTGTTATTGTGGTAAATGTTATGGTTATATTGTTGTTATTCTGCCATTACTAGCATTTTATTGCAGTTTTGCATACATTTTATATCTGGTATATTACAGTCGTTGTGCCTCACCATGACGCCCTATTTATTGTTGCACATTTTTCCAATTAAAAAATCAGAGCATACAATTTGACCCTTGGGTCCTCATGTTTCTTGAGTATCCCTTGACACCATATTTCATATTCCATCTCCTTCCACCCTGCATATGACATTAAGAACTATTATGGACAGTATACAATGCATATGCTTGTTAAGTCTTTCTAATCTTCATCTACACTTGCTTGCATCAGAAAAAGTTGGACTAGTGACATGGCCATCAACAATCATTCATCCCAGACATTTGCAAACCGACAAGGCCAAAGGTAAAGATGCATACATTATGTTCCTAGTATGTTTACCAAAAAAATATCCTCAACTATTTATTCATCTATGTCATGGTAAATATGATGATGTCATATGCAATACATGCTTTGCAGTTCACAGGAAGTATCAACAAGTACAAGTGAGACATCAAACATAGCGCAGGTTCCACAGACTAAGAGGTGTGGTTGCAAAACTCTGGCTCCATAATTCATTGAAGCTATGTGTTTACTTGTAAATTTATGCCAGGAAAAAAAGAAAACAAAAATTGTCACCAGGTCTAGACTTGTAACACCCAAAGTACTATCAATAGAGGGCTTGAACAACCACCGAACTGGACAAGTGTTCATCGGGGACATAATGGTCATCTATAGAACCTACTTGGACAGGGAAAACAAAACTAGATCCATTATGTGTGCTGACATGAAAGACAAGGAGGCCATGATGAAAGTCACACTGACTATTCCTACACAACTTGTTCAGAAACATGCAGAAAACATATCGCTGGTTAATAGGATATCCATTACAAATTTTAATATATTTCCCAAAACAGTATATGACCGTGGTGACTGTAATTGGATTTTTTCACTCAACAAAACAAGTATTGTGGAAAAAATTCCCATTGTTTGTTCATAATTGTGTTTCATCCCGGATAAAAATATCAACCTACTTGCACAGAGAAATGACATTTACGCAATCAGAACCATTGGCGCAACTTTCACACTAGTGAGAAAACTTGGCTCACAACATAGTCTCCATATAAAATATTGAGAGTCGAAAAGAGACAAGGCAATGGTACCGTTCTCCATATCCAGTTTTTTCCTTTACTGTCGCATGTGCATGTATCTTGGTTAAGTTACACAAATATTTCACTATTCCATGTTGCAGCTACAATTTTTCAATACCTATTCAAATTTTTTTTCGTCAATGGAACAACAATTGCATAAAGGGAAATTCCCACTTATGCTCTTCAAAAATATAACAAAGAAAAGGGATGTTAGAGAAAAGATATTTCACACAACCCAAGCAACATTTGTAACAGAGTTGCAAGCAGACATAGTACAGGATCTGAAGAAAATAACTAGCTCTACAACTATTGTGTGTATACATATACAGAATCATCCTCGCTTTGCTCATACAAATAGCCTTCACCAAATTTCTGCTGTTTGTTTATTTATTTATTTATTTTGGGGGGGGAGGGTGCAGTTGTGTATTATATTGTTCAGTGTATTAATTCCTATGCTCGCGTTTCCACGTTGAAGATGTTTTGGTTGCAGTGAATGCGTACTTAGCCCCCTTTGAGCCTGTATGTGAGAAATGGAACTCTCTTGCTTCTGCTTCCTCTTTCATAATTGATGATATGATTGTTTGTTTGCAATGCAGTGAAAAATGTCGACATATATATGGACATTGCCTCAATGTTTCCATCTGAACCGTGGGCAACACAACCGTGCATTATCCAATTCGACATCCTCTGTTACAAGATGTGCTTCATGGGTTACCAGAATTGTCATATGAAGCATACCTACAGACAAAGGAAAGCAATGTATACATATTTCGTGACTTTCGGATACACAAAAAATTTAACTTAAATGAAGACAATGAAATATTGCATATCGGTTGAAGGAAAAGAAAAGGAAAAAAAAACAAGAAAAAAAATCATATCAAGATTTGGCAGGAAACGAAAATATCTCATGTGTCTCTGTAATATTTCTTCAACACCTAGATGAATGTTCATCGGACTCGAGTACTTGAAAATCTAATTACAAATGCAATCGATGTTGTTATTTTGATGTTTTCTTGCATCTCCCAGTAAGAATTTTGCAATGTGTCTCTGCAATATTTCTTCAACACCCAGATGAATGCTCGTCGGACTCGAGTACTTGAGAATCTAATTACAAATGCAATCGATGTTGTTATTTTGATGTTTTCTTTCATCTCCCAATAAGAATTTTGCAATGTGTCTCTGCAATATTCCTTCAACACCCAGATGAATGTTCGTTGGACTCGAGTACTTGAGAATCTAATTACAAATGCAATCGATGTTGTTATTTTGATGTTTTCTTGCGTCTCCCAGTGATTATTTTGCATATTTGTTTCAGTGTGCAAATAAATGAAAAAAAACATGGTGGGTGTTTGTTGTTTAGATGGAGGATCCTGCACATTTTTTGGGTGCCCAAGTTCAACAATTGTTTTTCAACTATTTAGCCATGACATGATTTCTGCAATTTTCTTTTGGGTGCTCGAATAAAATACAAATTTGTCTCCAATTATACATTTATGGTATGGTATATGCATTTTATCGATGCCCTAATTGAAAAAAAAAGGAACCGGGCATGGATTGAAACATCAGCTTGAGATATTCAGATCTCGCTTTAGATATTGCATGCAGATAAGATTGTCTGGTCCAAAACTGATATCAAATTGTTTGATGCAAAGGTCGATGTGTGCTAGTCTATGGAACCTTGTGGGATATTTCTTGCGGCCTATTTGGAGTTTACATGGTTCTTGGTTGTATGATTCGTTTGTCAATTTGTATATCGCGAAACTACGAGTGTTGTTTGGAGGATACAGAACAATAAAATTGCAATTTTTTTGCCAGTGCCCACAAGTCCGCCTATCAATTTGTATAGCGTGGAATTTTGGGTGTTGTTTGTAGGACACATAACTATAGAGTACATGCTTTTCCCTTTAATATAACCTCTTTGATGCAAATGTAGAATGTGGCTCGTTTTAGCTCTTTTCCTTGATCGATGAACTTGGTAAAATTAATCTCATGGAATAATTTGTAATAAACAAATATATATTGTGCGAAGTCCAATGGAGATATCATATCAACAAGAGGCCCTTAAAATTCAGATTGGTAATTGTTGTACTTGCGGTGATAGAATTTAAAAAAGCTTTGTTTTGATTACTTCATTTGTTTTTAAATAAGAGATTTAACATCCTTTAATAATTTTATGTAATTAAATTGTACAATATGAATATTTAATATTAATAATTTAGTATTTGAAAATAATGTTTTTAGATAATGTTAGATAGTTGAAAGGGATCATCATCTGTAAACAATCGCAATATTGAGCCTGCCAGCCCTGGAGCCCGTCTGCCAATTTGTATATCGCGGAACTCCAAGTGTTCTTTGGAGGACACATAACAATACAAGTGCAATTTTGAGCCAGCTACCTTGCAAGTCCGCCTGTCAAATTGTATATCGCAGAACTCTGGGTGCTATTTGTAGGACACAGAACAATAAAGGCCCAATTTTGAGCCCTCTAGCCCGAGAACCCGCAATCCAAAAATTTGAAATAAATGAATATATACTGTGCGAAGACCAATTGAGATATCATATCAACAAGAGGCCCTTAAAATTCAAATTGGTCGTTGCTATACTTGTGGTGATAGAATTTTAAAAAGCTTTGTTTTATTGACTTCATTTTTTTTTTTAAATAAGAGATTTAACATCCTTTAATAATTTTATGTAATTAAATTGTACAATATCAATATTTAATATTAATAATTTATTATTTGAAAATAATGTTTTTAGATAACGTTATATAGTTGATAGGGATCACCATACGTAAATAATCGCAATCTTAATCCCGCCAGCCCTGGAGTCCGTCTGTCAATTTGTATATCGCTAAACTCTGAATGTTGTTTGGATGACACATAACAATAGAAGTGAAATGTTGCGCCAACCATCCCGCAAGTCCACCTCTCAATTTGTATATCGCACAACTCTGGCTACTATTTGTAGGACATGAAACAATAGAGGCCCAATTTTGATCCCGCCAGCTCGAGAGCCCGCGATCCAAAAATTTGAGATAAATGAATATATACTGTGCGAAGTCCAATGGAGCTATCATATCAACAAGAGGCCCTTAAAATTCAAATTGGTTGTTGTTATACTTTTGATGATAGAATTTAAAAAAGCTTTCTTTTGTTTACTTCATTTTTTTTTAAATAAGAGATTTAACATCCTTTAATAAATTTATGTAATTAAATTGTACAATATCAATATTTAATATTAATAATTTAGTATTTGAAAATAATTTTTTTTGATAGTGTTAGATAGTTGATAGGGATCACCATCCATAAACAATCGCAATCTTGAGCCCGCCAGCCCTAGAGCCTGTCTGTCAATTTGTATATCGCGGAAACCCGAGTGTTGTTTGGAGGACAAAGAACAATAGAAGTGAAATGTTGAGAAATCCAACCCGCAAGTCCGTCTGTCAATTTGTATATCGCAGAACTCTGGGTGCTATTTGTAGGACACGTAACAATAGAGGCCCAATTTTGAGCCCGTTAGCCCGAGAACCTGCGATCCAAATATTTGAAATAAATGAATATATATTGTGTGAAGTCCAATGGAGATAGAATATCAACAAGAGGCCCTTAAAATTCAAATAGGTCATTGTTATACTTATGGTGATAGAATTTAAAAATATTTTTTTTTTTCAATAAGAGATTTAACATCCTTTAATAATTTTATGTAATTAAATTGTACAATATCAATATGTAATATTAATAATTTAGTATTTGAAAATAATGTTTTTAGATAATGTTAGACAATTGATAGGGATCATCATCTGTAAACAATCACAATATTGAGCCCGCCGGCCCTGGAGTCCGTCTGTTAATTTGTATATCACAGAACTTTGAGTGTTGTTTGCAAGACATAGAACAACAGAAGTGCAATGTTGAGCTAGCCAGCCTGCAAGTCCATCTGTCAGTTTGTATATCACAGAACTCTGAGTGTTGTTTGAAGGACACAAAACAATAGAATTGCAATTTTTTTGCCAGCGATCCCGCAAGTCTGCGTGTCAATTTGTATGGCGTGGAAATTTGGGTGTTGTTTGTAGGACATAGAAATATAGAGGACATGCTTTTCCCTTTAATATAACCACTGTGACGCAAATGTAGTAAGTGGCTCGTTTTAGCACGTTTCCTTAATCGATGAACTTGGTAAAATTAATCTCTTGGAATAATTTGAAATAAACGAATATATACTCTGCAAAGTCCAATGGAGCTATCATATCAACAAGATGCCCTTAAAATTCAGATTGGTCATTGTTATACTTGCGGTGATAGAATTTAAAAAATCTTTGTTTTGTTTACTTCATTTTTTTTTAAATAAGCGATTTAACTTCCTTTAATAATTTTATGTAATTAAATTTTACAATATCAATATTTAGTATTAATAATTTAGTATTTGAAAATAATGGTTTTAGATAATGTTAGATAATTGATAGGGATCACCATCCGTAAATAATCGCAATCTTTAGCCCGCCAGCCCTGGAGTTCTTCTACCAATTTGTATATCGCAGAACTTCGAGTGTTGTTTGAAGGACACGGAACAATAGAAGTGCAATGTTGAGCTAGCTAGCCCACAAGTCCACCTGTCAATTTGTATATTGCAGAACTCTGGGTGCTATTTGTAGGACACGAAACAATAAAGGCCTAATTTTGAGCCTGCCACCCCGAGATTCCGCGATCCAAAAATTTGAAATAAACGAATATATACTATGCGAAGTCCAATGGAGCTATCATATCAACAAGAGGCCCTTAAAATTCAAATTGGTTGTTGTTATACTTGCGGTGATAGAATTTAAAAAATCTTTCTTTTATTTACTTCATTTTTTTTTTAAATAAGAGATTTAACATCCTTTAATAAATTTATGTAATTAAATTGTACAATATCAATATTTAATATTAATAATTTAGTATTTCAAAATAATGTTTTTAGATAACGTTATATAGTTGATAGGGATCACCATATGTAAACAATCGCAATCTTAAGCCCGCCAGCCTTGGAGTCCGTCTGTCAATTTGTATATCGCTAAACTCTGAATGTTGTTTGGATGACACATAACAATAGAAGTGCAATGTTGCGCCAACCATCCCGCAAGTCCACCTCTCAATTTGTATATCGCAGAACTCTGGGTGCTATTTGTAGGACACGTAACAATAGAGGCCTAATTTTGAGCCCGCCAGCTTGAGAACCCGCAATCCAAAAATTTGAAATAAATGAATATATATTGTGCGAAGTCCAATGCAGCTATCATATCAACAAGAGGCCCCTAAAATTCAAATTGGTCATTGTTATACTTGCGGTGATAGAATTTAATTTTTATTTTTTTTTGTTTACTTTATTTTTTTTTTTTAAATAAGAGATTAGCATCCTTTAATAATTTTATGTAATTAAATTATACAATATCAATATTTAATATTAATAATTTAGTATTTGAAAATAATGTTTTTAGATAATGTTAGATAGCTTATAGGGATCACCATCCGTAAAAAATCGCAATATTGAGCCCGCCAGCCCTGGAGTCCGTCTATCAATTTGTATGTCGCGGAACTCCAAGTGTTGTTTGGAGGACACGGAACAATAAAAGTGAAATGTTGAGCCAGCTAACCTACAAGTTCTCGTGTCAATTTGTATATCGTGGAACTTTGGATGCTATTTGTAGGACACAGAACAATAGAGGCCTCATTTTGATCCCGCCATCTCGAGAACCCGCGATCCAAAAAGTGGCTAAGTATGGAATGAGGGATCCGTATAAGCTCTATAAAATCTCATGTCCATACTTTATAAATACATATATTTAGTATGTATTACTCATTTTTCAAAAAATTTCTAGGCGCAGAAGTTGGCGTATTCACGTCTTCAGATTTCCACTTACTTTTATATCACCAGCGCGATCAACCGCTTCAACATTTCATATTGTACAAAGTTATTTGATTGCGGGTTGCTGAATAGGCAGGTTCAACATTACATTTCCATTGTTCCTTCGCCTGCAAACAACACCCGGACTTCCGCGATATACAAATTAGCAAACAAATTGAAATAAAATAATATATACTATGTGAAGTCTAATGGAACAATCATATGAATGAGAGGACATTAAAATTCAAATTCGTCATTGTTATAATTGCGGTGAAGCTAACATTACAAAAAAATTTACTTAAATATCCAAAAATTGATTTTCTCTTATAGAAACAGATCCTGGAAACTATAAATAGCGCTCGTTGTATATATTCCTTGATTAAAGAACTTGTTAACATGTTTAATGCACTTCATACTTACTGTTAATACCATCAATGAGGATTTCTTACAACAATCTCGCTTCTGAAAATTGCCATCCGCTTTCTTTTTTGTCCTATGCTTTCCCTTTTTGGTTACTTACTCGTTTTTCAAAAAATCTCTAGGTGTGGGATTTGGTAGATTCATGTCTTCAGATTTCCATTGTTACTTTTATATCACCACCCTGACTCACCGCTTCCCCATTTCATATTGAACAAACTTTTTGAATCGCGGGTTCCCGCATAGGTGCGTTCAACATTGTGTTTCCATTGTTTCGCCGCCTGCAAACAACACCCAGACTTCTGCGATTTACAAATTAGAAAACAAATTCCCCTTCATCTCGTTTTCTTTCGCTTTCTGTTTACTTTGTATTTTTTATGAATGTCTCATGCTTTTAAATAAAACACCCGAAGTTCCACAATATACAAATCTCCCTCTCAACATTGCACTTCCACTATTCACCTACGTACAATCAACACTCAAAATTACACAATATACAAATTGATGGTTGAAGTCTTTCACTGAGATACAATTTGACCATTGGACCCTCACCTCTCCTGGTTATATCTTGTGACCCTTTTTTTTGTAACCTGCCTGACCGCTTTCCATACTTGGGATTTATTGGAATCTGTTTCGCAAGTTGGCGGGTGGACGAAATGTACAATGCTTGGTCACTCTTTGCCATCCCCACTACCTTCATACTTATTTATAGATATGAAATTATTAATTTATAATGCTAGTAGTTCATCGCGCATGAACCGTTAAGATTGTCATTAATGTCCGGAAGGCTGGAGAAGATTTGTCATTACTACGAATTAAACCAAGATTTATAGAGAAGATTGTTATCATTTCCAAGTATTCATTTCAAACATGATGCAATCTCGTTCGTGCGTCGGCCGGTTGGCACGTTTAAAAAATCTCTAATTATTAATCGCTCTTTCTCGTCACTGCCACCTTCGCACTTTTTTTTAAATATGCAATTAGTGAGATTTAATGGTAACAAATCATTACACACGAACCTTGGAGATTGTCATTGATCAGCAAAAGTCTCGAGGATATATTCCATTGATACTCATTAAAGAAGGATTTGTGGAGGGTTATATTATCCCTCCCCAATTTTCATTTCAAACATCATCTAGAGAAAACAAAAATTCTCATTAACTTATGGTAGAAGTTCTGTCCAGATATAGTAAACACCTTTGGGCATGATGGCCAGAGGTTCCAGTATTCCAAGTCATATTCTTACTACTCATCTCCCTCTACCCAGGAGAAAAAAAGGATATGGTCTGTTGGTACACTGAGAGATATATTTCAAGCCAAAGAATTCCAAGGAAACCCTGCCTGCTCAGAGAACCTGCCCAATTGCATTGATGGCTGGCGCAGAGGTTGATGCCATGGATTGCAAGCTGGAAGAAGTTGATCTAATGGACGATGATATGGCAATGGATGATGGCAATGCAGAGACTATTCCCACTCATTTGCCCAAATTGAAATCAACCATAATGGGCATAACTTCTTGGCTCAGCGATGGCAATCCTGACAACACCAAAATAAGGAGTTTCAGAAAATAAACCGGCGCTGAACACAATAGCCTCTTTGCAGCTCGAAAGTAGGAATTCCAGAGGTCCAAATTAGTTCATTTTGGGCAGAATTATTTCACTGTAAGGAAATGATATATTGATGCTCCCAAAGACATATTTCAAGACAAAAAACTATTCAATTGTGGGATTACTGTCCTGTTCTCTGAACATACAATTAACATCTTAGGGATTGAGGACCATAACTCCCACTCGTGCAAGGCATATTCCTACTAGTCATCTCCTTCCACCCATAATGGACTAATTTGGGCCTCTGGAATTGTGTGTTCAACCTGTGTCCCTGAAGTTTTAGACAGTGGAGAGACGGTTTCTTGGTGTGTCCTAACTTTCAGTTAAGGGATATTCCATTTTCCTTGCAATGTTTTTCATCTTATTCCTCACCCGAAGGTTCTGAGAACTATCAATTTTTCCAGAGGATGATCCATCGAGGAGAAAACTGCAAGGATTTCCTAAGAAAGAAAGCATGGTAATCAGTTTTGTATGCATTTTGAACATCATCTTGATGGCTCTTGCATGTTGCATATCCCCTGCCCGTGTTTGTGGAATATATGTTCAATGTTTTGGCCCAAAGAACTAGGTCCAATTTCTAAGGATAGATATACAATGTACATTGTTCTTTTTTTTTTAAATGGATTTCCTTTTAAAAAAAAATTCCTTGGAGTCTTGGTTGTTGCTTCTTTTATGGATTTAACACCTCTTCTCATTGGCATGATTCGATAGTCTCGTAGTTCTTCGATATTGTATTTTCTTAGGTAATTTGTTCTAAAATGGAGCATCTAACAATTATATGACAATGTACTGTGTCGATCCATCAGGATTTAATGCAAACAAAAAATGAATTATACACAGTTTCAAACCAACGTTCAATTCTATTCATAATTCAGATAGAATATAGCAATACCAAATCACAACGTTGCAGCAAGATCATCATTTTTGTTTCTAGACATGTAATTATTAATATTTAATGCTAACAACCCATAATGCAAGAAGTTCAATACTTAAGTTAATATGTTACAATCATGGAAGAATGTATCAAGAACACACTTACACACACAAGTTGCAATAAAATCTAATCTTCAACAAAGCATTTGCTGACAATTACTAGAAAATGATGGTTTTGCAACAATGGGGCTTGTTTGAAACCAATTCGCGCTTACGAAAATTTCCCTCCACCTTTCTATTTTCCCACTCTTTTATCCCCTGTAGTTTCTCTTTCTGGTTACTCAATCATTTTTTCCAAAAATGCCTTGTTGCACGGGTTGGCGTATTCACGCGTTTCATCCGAGCGCTTCCCCTTTGTCTAAATTGCACTTTCCATTGTTTCCTGACCTACAAATAACACTCTGGCTTCTGCGATATGCAGATTTACTTCTGGACTCTAACATCATCCCCTCTTGCGTGTTACACATTTTGCACCAAAATGTTCTGATATATACAATTTGACACTTGGGGCCTTACGGCTCCTCGAGAACCCATCACCCTATTTTGAATCTCGTCCGACCACTTTCAACACTTGACAATTTCTTGACATCTCTTTGGCGGATCATCAATTTTGCGGGTTCGCGAAATTTCAAATTTCTAGATGTTCTTTCTTGTGCCTGCTACCTTAATAGTTCTTTCCAAGTATATGCATTATGTATATAACTTGCTCAACAACATACAGAAAATATCTTGCCAGGAAATGGAATATCTATTGCAGATTTGAATCTATTGGACCTTCGTTTACGTCTTCTATACTTGACCAAATTGTTGTTTCATTTTCCCATCTACTCTCTCCTTCTCTTTACTTAG
>JASDQU010300479.1:0-10199 GCA_032191745.1 Picea mariana
CTTCCGTTCCAAGTAATATTCGTACAAAGCTTTCACCATCTCCGACATAGCAAGGAATGTTTTCCGGAACTCTCTCTCATCTTGAGAAATCCCTTCTTCCGATGCCATCTTCTCACTGTGAGAAGCTCTTTTTCTCAATCCAATTAATGGATTCTCTGCAACAAGCTCGCCTTCATCACGTTGTATTTTTTCCCTACTTAACATGCAACTCAAATCCAAACGTCAACTAGCTTTGATACCACTTGATCCGTAGGATCTTTTAATGACTTATGGTTGATTTTTAATTTTGCATGTGTTAATTAGCCATTTGAGAAACTTAGTGAAAGAATGAGAAAAAAAGAGGAATTATAATAGCCATATACATATGTGCAAATATGAAATGAAATAAAAGACAGCAAACCATAACACGCAGATTGATAACGGAGTTCGGCACAACTTTGCCTACGTCTCCGGGCCTTTTTTTTCTGTGGGGAGGCTCCTTTATTTCTGTTCAAGAACTCAAAAATACATCATTGCAATGCCAAATGGCTACAAGACTGATCTGGTCATGTTCATCCAGATCTCAAGAACCATGCAAAGAAAATGGCATGCAAAACGGACGTCTAGAGCTCTCAGAAATGATCTGACAGCGTCTCCTCCTCAAAAGCTTCTCTGCGTCAAAAATGGCTTTGGCTTGGTTTCCCTTCAATATAACTCTGTTCTGACTGCTCCAATGGCTTCAGAGCAGACAAAAACCCTTGTCTGGGCTCTTTTGGCACCTCAATCGGTCGAAAAATGAAGAAGTTAGGACTCCTGGAAGTCTTCCCCTTCACTCTTGCTGTCTCTACATCTACAAATTGCACCCCTCCTCAAATGAACCTGGCACACATGCAATATAAAGCGTGAAAACCCAGTACCGAGCGCAACCGTGCCAACGGTGCAAACTGTAGGACGGTTAAGGGTGTGCCAGCCCCTAACCGCCTAGCACCTGGGCATATGAGGGTCATGTGACCGTGCGCTATGGTAAAAAGTGGTTAACGGTTGAACTGTTCCAACTGTATTAACCCCCCCCCCCCGCGCTCCGGTCATGGGCACATGGGTCATGCCATAAGACCGTGGATTAAAATACCGCGCACTCACAAACTGTCGGGCTAACACATAAAGCATGGTCATATATATACGACCACAAGCCAAGGTTTAAACTCTGTATACAAACCATATTAAAAAATGCGCGCGCACTCTATATATATAACGTTGGTCATATGTAATACGGCGCGCGACCAAGGGCTGGGGCTAAGCCCCGGCCTGGTCGCGGACCCAAACCATTCTTATATGCAATTTAAATACAATATATCCCACTTATATATCAAGTGACATAATGTGACATGTTGGTTGGTCGGACTTTGCAAAGGCGTAGCCGATGTGGGAGGTCCGGGTGTCGAACCCCACGGACTCCAATAAAAGTTTACAAACCAAAAACCAAATAGACCAATACCAGGGTGCCACATGGTAGCCCACGATTGGGCCATGTGGCACCCAATCATTGACCAGAAAACCGCCACGTGTCAACACATCATTCACCTTCAACAACCAACCAGATTCTGCCACATCATTAGATGCCACATCATCATACGGTCTATACGGCCCTGCCACATCAGCCTGTACGGACTGTACAGTCAGCATCATTTTTTTTTACCTATTTATCTTTTCGGACAGAATGCAATATCTTCTCCATACAGAGCCCGTTTGACAAAATAAATATACCGCCGGAATCAGGAAAATGAGACGGACGCAATGGCACTGGTTTCATCACAGTCCAATCACTTTCATTTTTTAGCATTTTTCAAGCCCTATCAGGCTTCTGGATCCAATTTCGGATCAATTTCGGCCCATAAAGTTTACCCATTATTAGGCCTTATTGTAAGGTATTGTAAAAGTATAAATAAGTAAGAATGTATGGTAGAAGAGGGAGGAAGTACGAAGTGGCTAAGTGCAAGTAATTTTGAGTTGCTTTGTGCAATAGAAGGTGTGTGTGTTAAGGCTATGTGCTCGATAGAGAGTTGGCTCTGTGCCTTGACCTAGTTGGAAGGAGGATCTGGTGCTCAGTGCATAGATATATTGTCCTATGTGAAGCTCAACTCTGTGGCTTAGTGCAAAGTATTCATTGAATGTAAGATATTGAATAATAATAAAGAAGACGAAGTAGTTGGTGGACGTAGCCCCACACTGGGGTGAACCACGTATATCTTGTGTCTTTGGTTTTCTTTGTTTTGTGTTGTTTATGTTATGAATCTTCTCAGTGCTTGGATTAGTATGTATGATAGATAAATTTGTTGATTCTTAGTGCTTTACTTGTGTTAAAGATGAATGAATGTTAGATCTAACTCAATGTTGTGTGCTAAGTGGTTGAAGTTCTTAATCTTTGTTGTTACTGTGTCGATCTATCTTTGGGTATGTTCTACAATGTTAAGAAATATAATGAACTAATGCATGTTTCTCTCTAAGTGTTACTAGAGTACTCTTTGAAGTGTTGTTATCACAGATCTGTGTCCCGTCATGGTTACATACACCTACGTCCTGTAACCCCCCCTGCTTCTACCTCGGGTGAGACTTCACCTTCTAGTGTTGCCAAAAGGGTTGGTAGGTAGGTTTTTGTTGGTGCATTGTTGAAGCATTGAACCCTGGGTCTACCCTTGTTCCAACACCTGTCAAGCTGATATCCAGGGCATATTCCTATTTCTGAATGTAATCATTATGGTTTTATAAAATTAGTTTGGTTGTTGTAAATTAGAGGTTTAAAGATAATCATCTCAACTGATCTTGGTTAAAGAACCTTTTGTATAAAAGAGAGGAGTTTGGTGTAATCTGGGGGCTGGAATAGGGACTGAGACCTGAAAACTTTTTAATAAATATAATTTTCAAATAGAAAAGGATTCTAGATTTTGGGACTTTAGATTATGTGTTTCCTCGTGATGGTATGTTTTTCTGGTTAACTTCTTTCTTTCTCAAGTATTCATGAGTTATATGAAAAATACAATTTAGTACAACCACCAATGTCTTCATCAAACATTATTTAAAGTGCAAATTTCATCAATTTGATTGTAAATTATATTGTGACATGTATCTTTAAATCTGCAATTTTTTTATGTTTTGAAATGTAATTTTACATAAACAGATAAAAACTCATTTATATTTAATCTGTTCTTTTCCTCCATCGGAGATAAAGTTGATATTTATCTTTTGATACATCAATTTATCTTTGATTTTGTTTTCCTATTATTCTTCCAACGACAATTCAAATTGTGCCAAAGTGATAAGATTCCTGCCCTTTATCGTTTGACATTCATATTTAAAAACTATGATTAAGATATCGGTCAAAACCAGTTTTAAACCCTATGTTCTTTGAACAAATTCCAAAACCCCAATCACTTAAAATTCTAAAATGTCCTTGGCATTGTTTCTCTAGCTAGGAAATATCTCAAGGAATACAACATATTGTACATTGATATGGGAGAAAAGGGGGTCTAGAGGGTTCGTTTCACCCCCCAGTCAGGAAGGTTGCAGGGGTTTTGGGGCGAGAGCCCCCGAGAAAAACATTTTGGTCTATTTTTTGCATCCATATTTTGGTGGTTTTTTGTCACATGGTTTTTGTTGATGGTTTTCTAATTTCAGTTAAGGAATTAGGGTTTTTGATTGATTTGGGTCAATGGATTATGGTTTTGTATGTCGTGGGATCCTATATGTATATTTTATTGTAAACAATGAAGAAAATGATGACAGGAAGATTAGAGGTGAGCCTCTAAGAAGGTTGTTGGTTTTCCCGGTTTGGGTTTCCAAGGTAAAAATCTTTGTTTAATGTGTGTGTGTGTGTCATTGTATATTTTATGTTTTATTAAGAATCTATTTGCAGTAATTAATTGTACAAGGTTAAAATCTACACCAAGTGTGTCTAAAAAAGTCATCAATGAAAGTTAAGAAATACCTGCACCCAGAAAAAGAAGGAGAAGAAAGTGGACCACACAAGTCACTGTGAACAAGTTGCAAAGGGGTCGAGGCATTCTAAGAGGCGTGTTTTTCAAAAATTTCCTGATGATGTTTATTGAGAACAAAACCAACACAAATACCATTTATGCATGAAACAAGAGGAAGACTTGTCACCATCTATTGATTACATAGTTGTTGCAATGAGTGAAAACTTAGATGAACAAACTGCTCATGCCAAATTTTTCTCAATCCATCCCTATGAGCAACAAAAACTAATGGAAAATATGATGACCCAAAGTGGTCAAACTTGTACAATATCATAATATCATCATCAATTCTAGTTGCAAGAAAATGTTGAGGATCTTTTAGATCCTTGATTACAACTTGGTGCGGTGAAAACTCTATAGTTTTACCTTCACCTAAATGAGTGATTTGATATGTTGATATAAGGTTGCAAGAAATACTTGGAACACATAATACATCATTAAAATAACCATTATCTACTTGAACTATTCCATACCCTACAACACTAAGAGATCTATCATCACCAACTAATAGTTTCTTGGTGTTACATTCATTTAGAGTAGAAAATGTGGCTTTATTCTTAGCCATATGATAAGATTCTCTTGAATCAATAAGACACTCATAAAAATAAGAAGTAGAAGTTGTAATGAAGGATAAATCATAAGAAGAAAGTGCATGTCCATGAGAAGAAGAAGAAGTAGTAGAATCAATATTGATGTTGTGCTTCTTCATTGTTGCTTCTAAAGTTGTCATCTTCTTAAAAAAATTGGACTCACCATGACCATCTTTCCCACAAACGTTGCAATGTCTGTCAGTCTTCTTATTTCTATATTTCTCTCCTTTATCACCATTAGTATTAGAAGTTGGCAAAGAGGGTTTGGGACCCTTGGTTTTCTTGTTGTTATGGAGAAGATGTTTCTTCTTGGGATTCTTGGGTTTATATTTTTGTTGCACCACTAAGGCTTTGTTGGATGTACCTATAGTGTTGATCAATAAAAGTTGCACAAGCTTATCTTGATCTCAAATTAGAGAATCACAAAAGGACTCAAGAGAGTGTTATTTATAACCACTCCCTATATCTTCTCTAGTGTCATAAAAGGTAGATACAAAAACAGAGTATGCATTACCAAGCTTAGAAATAATATCATATATGCATTGATCTTCCTTCATATCTGGTTCACATTTTGTACACAAAATTCTAACTATTTTTAACTTAGATAAGTATTCTTCAATGCAAGGAAAATCATTTGGACTTAAACTCATTAACTGATTTTCCAACCGGTGATCTTGAACAATATTGTATTTACCAAACATAGCTTCAAGCTTTTCCCAAGATTTATCTGAGCTCTCAATTTTTTGAAGGTGAAACCTTAAATCAGGAGAGATGGAAATTGTGATTATTCCACGATCTTTATCATTCCTATTAATCCATTTTGCATAATTTTCAACATCAGTGGATTCTTGTTATTTTCCCAAGGTAATTGAGTATAGTCCTTTACTTCTTAATAAATAATCCATATGGGATTTCCATTGGAAGTAGTTGGTACTGGAAAGAAAAACATCACTAGGAGAAGTCATATTAAATATGCAAAAAAAGATGAAATTGATGGTTTGGATGAAAGGATCTCTAAAAAATAGGTTGTTTAAAAAAAATAGCACTAAAAACATACTTCGGATGTGAAAGATATGCCCTTTTGAAAAAATGCATAAATGATAACCAAAGAGCTAATGGAAAGTATAAGTTGGTCCATGTGGTGATGCTCCTCCTAACTATGCCTGTAAGCTCACTTTTAAATAAGTTACTTATGAAGTGACCCACTTTTATAAAATAATCGGTAATCACTTTTACAATGAAGTTACTTTGTAAATAAATGTTGCATGCAAACTTAAAAGTGATTCACTTTTATAACTTAAGTGAAATGCACTTTAAATTGAATGCATGAACATTTTCAAAAAGAGTAACAAAAAAGATACTTGAACTCAAGACCTCTTACTAAGTAAAGAAACTTTTAACCAAGTGAGCTAGTGCAAAACATATTATATTTTTTAAAAGGAGGACTGGGGGTGTTGTTTTTATTGCGGTGGTGGTGGTTAAATACAACCTTGGAGAGTGTGGTCATAAAAAACTCTTTTCACACAAGAAAACAATTTTTCTTCCTGATGACAACAAGGGTTAGATCTCGATTAGCTTAACCCCAAAAAAGCAATTTTTCCCTCTATTTCTGATTTACCAAGATTGCATAGAGCGCATGAAAAAGAGCATACGCAGATAAGAAAACCAATTCTGATCTGTTTCTGATTTCCGAGATTGCACAGGGTGTAGGGAAAATTTCTTACACAGATCGAAAATATTAGCAACCCAGAAACAAAAAATAGAAAACTGAAATATTATCTCTACAAAGAAATAATTATTCGGCCTAGGAGCCATATTAGGCATTCATGCCTTATGTTTTTCATATTCTAGTTTCTTGTTCTTCAGATGATGACAGTGAAGATGAAAAACCACCTCCTCCTTCTCACCTTCCTCTAGATGAGTCCATTGAACCTGAACCTGCATCAGCGCCACCACTTCCTAGATGGGTCTGTTCAACACGAGAAGTAGTTGGTGATCTTGTTGATGATCCTTCAGATCAATGTCGGATGTGTTCATAGTTCTAGTGAGACTCTTCTATTTTGGATCAAGTTTAAGAGACTCGTGATCCAAATATATTTGCAGAAGCTTCATATCATTTGGATTGGGATACAACAATGAATGAAGAGTAGTGCTCTTTAATGGAAAACGATACTTAGGATATTGTACTTATTTAGAAAGAAAGAAAACTTGTGAGATGTAAATGGGTGTAAAGAACTAATTACATCATATGGAAGTGTTGAAAGACACAAGGCTCGGTTAGTTGCAAAAGGGTTCTCTCAATTTGAAGGCATAGACTATAATGAAACATTTTCCCCTGTAGCCAAAATGAATTCCATCCGCTTTGTTCTATCCCTTGCTTCCTCACATAGATGGGAGGTCCATCAGATGGATGTTAAATCCTCCTTGTTGCATGGAGATTTACAAGATGAAATATACATGGAACAACTTCCTGGATATGTCCAGAATGACTCTATCCTTGTTTTTCACCTTAAGAAATCTATTTATGGTCTTAAGCAAGCTCCTCGAGCTTGGTATGCCAAAATGGACAACTTTCTTCTTGATACCATATTTTCTAGATGTCATTTTGACCCAGTGTTTATACCAAGAAATTAGGATGCCATATCATAATCCTTTTTCTTTATATTGATGACCTTATCCTCACTAGTAGTGACCCAAAAATTTTAAACCATGTGAAAACCAACCTTAAGAATAAATTTTAAATGATTGAATTTAGCTATTTGCATTATTTCCTTGGCCTCCAAGTCTTCCAAAACAAACAAGGAACCTTCATTTCTTAGTCTAAGTATCATTGTTACCTTATTTGTTTATTTCACATGGAAGACTCTAAATGATCCCCTTCTCCCTTCAATTCTAGAGTCAAAATTGTTTCCACCTATACTTCTATCAAAGTTGATACCACTTTCTACCATCAGTTAGTTGGTAGCCTCTTATTCTTGACTCATACATGTCCTGGTATTTGTTTTTTTGCTGGTGTTGTTGTTTGGTATATGCAATCACCCCATGAAATCCATTGGAAAGAAGATAAAAGAATACTTTGGTATGTCTGGGTTATATTTCAATTCAGGATACATTACAGTTCAGGGGATGCTCTTTTATTGGTTGGTTTCACTGATTCAGATTGGGTCAATGTCCTTGGTAATCGAGAGTCTACTACAGGTTATGTTTTTATCCTTGATTAAGGACCTATCAATTGGGCATGTAAGAAATAACAGGAAGTTTATCTTTCTTCAGCAGAAGCAGAGTACCGAGCAGTGGTTAATCCAAGTCAATAATCATCGTTGCTTCAATAGACCCTTTCAGAGTTTGGATTCCAGCAGCAACATCCAACCACCCTCTAGTGCAAAAATCAGAGTGCCATCAAACTTGCCAAAGACCCTATTCAACATCAACATAGAAAACACATTGAGCTACACATGAACTTAATCAGAAATCTCATTCATGATTGAGTTATTGAAGTTCCCTTTTTCCCTACAGATGATAAAGTTGAAAACATTTTCACAAAGTCTCTTATAGGAGCGAAGTTTTCCAAACTTTGATATATATTAGGAGTTCAGTAGTTTTTCATTAAGGGGGGATAGGCTCTATTACCTCCTTCTTTGTCCTATTTTTTCACCTCTATAAATCCTTCAATACTATCCCAAGTTGTTCTTAAGGGGGGATGGTTGGATATTTAGACACTTAGGATTTATTGAATATCAACTTGGTCTAGTGTGTCATTGGTTAAAAGTGTGTTTCTTAGTGTGTTTCTTTAGTATGCATTAGTATGAACTTGTAGTTAGGAAATATGATGGTCATGATATTTTCCCAATATTGAGTGATTTGATGGTTCATATTCTCCTCGATCTTAAAAGCTACATTGATCTATGTCTTAACACTTGATTGGTCCATGGTATCTATTTAAATAGCATGGAGGGTTATTTTCCAATGATCGATTTGGAGAAATTCTCTTGTAAATATATATGTAATATTTTTCTTTTTCATTAATAAATTGCTCCAAGTCTTCATGTTGATTGGGGTCATGGATGTTTCCCCATATGGGTTTTACCACCTAAAAACATCAGTATGTTGATATTTGATTTGTTTGTATGAGTATTTAGTGAAGGTGTTCATCCTATATTGGAATACATGTGTTGTCAAATAATTCAGAGATGCTTCTCCATCTACATTAGTTGTCGTCGGGCTTCCTAGCTTGGTTGAAGAGCTGAGGAGGAGTAAGGAGAAAGGGGAAAAGGGGAATGCATCTACACTAAAGGCATGATCGTATTGATGTGTTTCTCTCATTTCAATTAAAAGATAATTTGTTTTCCCCTATGAATGTTTTCCTTTCATGCATAATTTTTTAGATCTGGTTTATTTTATCATAGATTAGGTTAGATCCAAGCTAGATCTAGGATTTTAACACTAGAGAGAAGTAGAATGGTATTGTTTTGTCTCTTTTGTGTAGGAATCAGGTTGTAGGAGCTAGAACTGAAACTTCAAAACTGCAACAATCGGGACATATGAAGGACAACCTTCAGAACAAGGTATAACATTCTTCTATTTCCTTAAGTATTAGTGAGTCTTATTGCTTGTTTCTAGGAAATCCATAGAATTCTACCCCTCTATCTATCTAGGATCAATAGGAAAATCCTAGAGATATACTACCATCCACCCATGATATTTTCTCCATAACATAATTTTGGGACTCCATTGGTCCTATGGGATTTTTTCCCTGTGACCTTGGGTCATGTCACAGCAGAGTGAGACCATATGTAACAAACAGTAACTACCCTCACACAACAATGCTATGAGAAAATAACTACTTTAAGGAGAGAGAGAGAGAGAGAGAGGCCTCACACCATGTATCCTATGTATGATGTTGATCCTCTCTCTCCACCTTTTTTTTTCTTCTGATCTCTACTGATATCAACCTGTAAGAGGAGACCAAGTCTATGTTGCAACAAGGTAGTTATGAATTCAAATCATACATATACTGTGCAAAAATTCAAATATATGAAGTAAAATAACATATATCAATAGATTGAAATCAATTTACACATGTATGGAGGGAAAG
Source organism: Picea mariana (assembly GCA_032191745.1). Taxonomy (NCBI): domain Eukaryota; kingdom Viridiplantae; phylum Streptophyta; class Pinopsida; order Pinales; family Pinaceae; genus Picea; species Picea mariana. Next base: position 9,696 of record JASDQU010300479.1, read on the forward strand.
AGAACTATTTTATTGAAAACGGTGTAAGTGGGTAGTTACAACCTTACTCTAAATATCGGCTTTGCATCAAAGTCAGCCACCTAGGTTCCTCCACTAATCCTTCAAGCATCAACTCATCATGATGTCTCTTCCTCAGATAAATCAAAAGGGATAGGAACACACCCTACAGCCACATATGGGAGAGGAAGGAATGTTGGAAAAAGATTCCTAGATTAGGGGGATGCTACTCAGATGATCAAGGAAAATAGGGAGCTTGCAAATTCATCAACATAATATTGCACATAGGTTGTTCTCCCCTTACATGCCTTCAAAGGTTCCTTTATACCATCCTCAAGGGGTTGAGGTGGTTTAACTCTGTTGTTTACAGGCCAAGCGAAGTTTGGGAACGAGCCCAACCGAAAACTCTGCCCGAAAATGTGGAATATTTTGTTTTTCATATTTTTTATGGAATTTGCAAGTTGCAAACTAGCAAGGCGCATACATTCGTGGTTTGCACATGGGTGA
>JASDQU010300482.1:9364-23266 GCA_032191745.1 Picea mariana
TTTTGACTTAAAACTCCTAAGTCAAAGTGAAATTAGAATCATAAAGTAAAGTATGAGGGTAAAAGTCTTCCCCCTTTGTGCTTAGAGACTCATAAGCACATGGGGACCACTTTCCAAGGTATCCAAATCTCAACATCTGCTACATGCAAATCTATACCTACTACGGTTTGAGAATCAACTACTATCATTTGGAAAGAACCTGTCATCCATGCTATCACAACATCTCGATCCTCCAATGAATGATGACCACCTGTGAATACGAAGGAATATCCCTTTGGAAGAAAAGCAACATGCCAATTTCCATCATCCTCCAAGTCAATGTCACGGGGCAAAATCAATAGACACCACATCATGAGCTGTCCAGGACATCTTGTAGAGAAGATCACATCTCTCCATAAAAGATGAAGACAAGTGTATCACAACTATCAGAGTCACAAAGATAGAGATCCATGCAAGTCAACTTCTTGATCCTTGAATACAAAGCTTGTGGTATAGGCAATAATCCATGCAAGATCATTATCATCCCGTGAACATGAGAGTCCCTCTCATGCATCTCAAATCCTCTGGCAATTGGACCAACTTGAACTAGGTCAACTCCTTCATATTGAAAGAATCCTGAAGGAATAGTAACATCCTGATGAATTCCCTTTGTTTAAAAGAGTCCACGATCCTTGGCTCTGAACTAAAAAATACTCCTATCAGTTACAACTCTGGAATCTGTATTATCATCAATCTTCCATCAAGGTATCACACCTTTCCTCCATTGAACAACTAGAAGGCTTATGGATGAAGTTAATCTCATCATCACACCTCTCCTCTTTAAAATTGGAAGTCTCATGGATGGAAGAAACCAACGCAACATGTCTAGCATATCTCCTAGGTGGTACACTCCCCCTCATTGAAGATTTGGGTGCTCTTGTATGCTCTCGAGCCTCAAAATCTAGAACAACAACCTCCAAATTTTCTTTGATCACTGAAGGAGATTCCCGTGAATCGAAAGATCTCACATCCTCATCAACACAAGATGCTATCAAAGCATGTACAATTGGTGTTGGACCTAGCTCTATGACCTCTCGCCATACATATGCATCCTCAAAGCTAGAATGCTCTTCCAACCTCCCATTGGAATGTACACATGTCACAAGATCGACAAGTAACTTGTGAAGGCCACCTTCTCTTATTGAGATTTGGGTACCTTGTGAAGTGGTTCCCTTGTGTTTGTGAGTCTCTAAACACAAAGGGGGAAATGTTTGACCCTCATGCTATTACTTTATGTTCTAATTTCACTTTGACTTTATTCACTTAAGTCATAAAGTGAAATTAGTCACTTAAGTCATAAAGTGACATTTAATTCACTTAAGAGTGAATTAATGAACATAAAACAAACTATGGAGACTTAAGTGATTTATGAGATCTAATCTCATCCATTCATTTTGGTGGGAGGCCTAGGTCTAATCTGGGCCCTAGGTTTCCTAGGTTTGGCCTAAGATGAGGCTAAAGGAGGCAAGAAGGAAAAGTAGAGGCTCATTGTTCACTTGGAGATTAGAGTGGAAAGGAGAAGAAGGGAGAAGGGAGGGTTTGGTGAAGGAGGTGCACCATCTTGAGAGGAGGAGAAGCCATTGAAGGAGGCGCACCAAGCTTGGGAGAGAGGCGCACTTGTGTGAAGGGCGCAACCTTGCTTGGTAGAGGGCGCAACCTTGCTTGGTAGAGGGCGCAATTATGGTTGGGGCATACTTGTTTGTTGTGGGCACATATACTTGAGGAGAGGTTGCTTGAGAGAGGGCACACCTTATGGAAAAGGGGCCGCAACTGTTCATCTAGCAGGCAAGAGCTTCAAGGAGGGCGCAACACCAGATCTAGCAGGCAAAGAGAGAGAGGGGGACACAAGCTTCATCCTAGCAGGCACAAAGAAAAGAGGAACTCCAAAGCAGATGTGAGAGAGACTGCTCTTGTATCAGGTTCCGTTGTTCTTTTCTTTGTTTGTAGCATTTGCTTGAGATCCATATTTATACATCTCTCTCTTACTGGTTTTCCCCATGGGGGTTTTTTCCAGGGTCATGTTGACCAAAAACATCATGTGTTCATTTGTCATGTTTGCTTAGTACTTTCAGCTTTGTAGTTGTTAAAGATCCTAGAGGGTATTGTATGTTTTAAGGCATATGCATGTGCTAATATTGGACAGGCTAAACTAACAATTAAACCCGTGCAAGAGCACCCTTAAAAGAGCATGCAATCACAAGCTTAAAGGCAGGTTTACAAGGGCAGAAAAATCAGATTTGGCGGCTGTCATAAAACAGCAGTGAAACAGTTTGAAAACCTTGAACTTAGTGCCCAACAAGAGATCATATGACAGATCTGTTGGGCAGCCTTTAGTACCTCAAATTTCTTCATGGTATCAGAGCCTCGGGGCATGTGAGAGGCTGATTTTTGGAGCAGACAGCAGGCAGATTTGTTACACAGTTGGCAGCCTCATTTACACACTTGTGATTTGTGTGTTTGAGGCAGATTTCTTTTGTTCAGATCAGAATCAGTTTTGGTAGCAGTGGGAAGCCATGTCAGTGGCGAGATTGAGAGAGGAGGATAGGCTAGCAGTTGCTGGCAACTAGTCTCCTTGGAAAGCAAGGATTGTGATGATTTTGGAGGAACTAGAGCTATGGGACATTGTTGGTGCTCTTGTGGTTCCTCCACCTCTTACTGCATCTTTGCTTGTGGCAGAGTTCAGGAAGAGGATTGTGAAGGCCAATGGAACTATCATTGATGCAGTAAAAGACCATATCATACCTTATGTGTCTGGTAAAGGTTTTTCTTATGAGATGTGAGACTCATTATGCAAACTTTACCAGAGTCCTAACTAGAACCGAAAGATGGTGCTCCAGTAGAAGTTATGGAGCATCAGGATGATCAAGGCTAAGACGATTATCTTATACCTCTCGAGATTTACCCAAACTCGTGATGAGTTGGCAGCTGTTGAAGAGATAGTGGATCCCACAGTGTTGGTGAGGACAACCTTAAATGGCTTCTCCAAAACTTGGGAGAATTTTGTGCGAGGCATTATGGACAGAGAGACTATGCCCAGTCGGGAGAGGCTCTGGGATGACTTCGTGCAGGAGGAGCTAAAGCATGGATCCACATCTACTAGTCAGCAACATGGTGGAGATGGTGAAGAGGATCTTGGTCTTTTGGCAAAGGGCAAGAAGAAGACCGAACAAGGTTCCAAGGGTGGGGCCAAGCAACAACTGAGAGGGGGAGCGCAGAAGAAGGACATGAGTAAAGTGAAATGCTTTGCATGTTAGAAGATGGGACACTATGCTGGACAATGTTCTAATAGGAAGAAGAAGAAGAAGAAGAAGGGTGGCACAACAATTGCAACAGATGAGGAGAAGTTTGTTGCTCAGTTTGAGAGGGAGTGTGCTTTCATAGTTTGTTGTTCGATAGTTGAGTCAACATCCAACATTTGATATATAAATAGTGGGGCATCGAGCCATATGTCAGGTGTGAGAGAGTATTTCACCGATCTCCGAGATCCAGAGATCAGGTTGGAGATTATGCTTCGAGATAGCACCATTGTTAGGGTAGCGGGGCGTGGCACAGTAGCATTTCGGAGGGAGTCTAAGCCACCCATATCATTGAAGGATGTGTTGTTTGTCCTTGGGCTGAAAAAGAATCTTATTTCAGTTTCATCCCTACATGATAGGGGTCTTGAGGTGTCCTTTAGAGGGACAAAGCTCCTCATACACCATAAGGGGTCTAATATCGCCGCTGGGAAGGTGATTGGAGTATGGGGTGGGAAACTGTGTAGATTGCTTTTTCAGCCATTGCGTGCCTTGGCAGCGAGTAGCAACAACAACAACAATGAGTTGTGCGAGTTATGGCTTCTTAGGATGGCTCATTTGCACCATGGAGCTTTGAGATCATTGAGAGAGATTATGGCGGGTATGCCACTGGTCAACATTGAGCACCGGGTGGTGTGCTCTTGGGAAGTACACCAAGACTGTCTTTCCCAACAGCGATAGCAGATCAACTAGGGTACTTGAGTTGATACACACAGATGTGTGTGGGCCTATGTCATGTGTTTCCTTGAGTGGATGCAAGTATTATGTTACTTTCATTAATGACCACTCCAGGAAGACCTAGATCTATTTCTTGAAGACTAAGTGTGAGGTCTTCAAGAGGTTCCAAGAGTTTAGAGCTCTTGTGGAGAACCAGACAGGAAAGAAGATCAAAGTCTTGCGGTCAGAGAATGGGGGCGAATATACCTCCACGAAATTTGCAGAGTTCTGTGCCGAGCAAGGCATCTGGAGGCAGTTGGCTATTCCAAGCAACCCCCAACAGAACAGGGTTGTAGAGAGGAGGAACATGGCCATAGTTGGTGCAACGAGATTGATGCTGCATGACGAGGCATTGCCTTTATTCCTATGGGTAGAGGCTTGTGGTACTGCAATATATCTGCAGAACAAGAATCCCCACAGAGTTTTGGAGACAAAGACTCCTGAGGAGGCCTTCACTAGGAGGAGGCCTGATGTTGAGCACTTGCGTATTTTTGGGTGCTTGACATACTCTCATGTCCTCTAAGAGAGGAGGACAAAGCTAGACCCTAAAATGGAGAAGGGGATCTTAGTTGGTTACTCAGAGATCTCAAAGGCCTATCGTATTGACATACCAACATAGAGGAGAGTGGGGTGAGGAGAGATGTTATATTCAAGGATAGAGCCTTAAGGAGATCACTCGAGTTGAGAGCCTTAAGGAGATCACTCGAGTTGAGAGATAGAGTTGAGGAGGTCCCGCAGATTCAGAGTGATGCATTAGAGGGGACACAACCTCAGGTGTCTAGTGCACCAGTTTTAGGGGTGACTGGGTCACCCAGTACATCGTCAGGTTCAAAGTTGCCAGGTATTCATGGAGAGGGCGTAGGTGCTTTAGGACTTCAGACTACGGTATTGAGATCTGTGGATGAGACTGTTGGGCGTGGTGATGCTACTTCACCATTGGTTACTCTAGAGAAGAAGAAATCGAGATGGTTTTAGGAGACCTTGAAGGAAGCTTGGGTCCTACATGGCTATGGTGACGAGCATGACAGATGCAGAGCCCACGACATTTGCACAGGTAGTTGACCAACATGTTTGGCGAGAGGCCATGACTCCATCATGCGTAGTGATGTGTGGGATGTGGTGCCAAGGATTGAGGGGAAGTCAGGTGTGACTTCTACGTGGTTGTATAAGACCAAGTATGCTACAGATGGCAGCATAGAGAAAGAAAAGGCCTGATTTGTGGCGAGAGGATTCTCTTAGATAGAGGGAGTTGACTATGATGAGACGTTCGCACTAGTTGCGAGATACACTTCTATCTAGAGCATTATTGCCATTGCAACAACGATGGGTTGGAGGATACATCAGATGGATATAAAGACTGCTTTTCTGGGATGGTTTTATAGAGGAGGAGGTGTACATAGAGCAACCGCAAGGGTTTGAGGTGTTGGGGAGAGAGTCCCATGTGTGTCTTCTGAGAAAGGCACTTTATGGTCTGAAGCAAGCTCCAAGAGCTTGGTATTTGAGGATAGATGCTTATTTGCTTCAGATGCGGTTTGAGAAGACTGAGGCAAATCCAAACCTCTACTATATCATTCGAGGTGAGGATACACTCATTCTCATACTGTATGTGGATGATTTGTTCATCACGGGAGCAAAGCATCTCATAGCTGATTGCAAGCGGGGCCTTGCATGAGAGTTTGATATTAGGGACATCGGATTGATGCACTATTTCTTGGGCATGGAGGTTTGGCAGGGGGTTCATATCTTTCTGGGACAAGGGAAATATGCTGCAGACATATTGAGCAAATTTCAGATGGAGGACTGCAGGCCCATGTCTACACCCATGGTCACCAACTGGAAGAAGCTTAGCGCTTCAGATTTCGAGTTGGTGGATGCTACGAGATACGTGCAGTTGATTGGGTCCTTGATGTATCTGGTCAACACTAGACCAGATATCTGTTATGTTGTGAACACTCTCAGCTAGTACATGGTGGAGCCTAGGAGTGTTCATTGGATTGGGGCAAAACATGTGTTGAGGTACATTGCAGGATCTATGGATTTCGATTTGGACTATGTCAGAGGAGAAAGAGTTAGTTTGGTTGGCTACACAGATTTACACTGGCCAGGATGTGCCATTGACAGGAAGAGCACCTCAAGGTGCCATTTTGGGTTGGGGTTAGGAGTTGTTCCCTGGTTTAGCCGGAAACAAAGGTCATTAGCTTTGAGTTTGGCCGAGGCACAGTGCATGGCAGCCAATCAGGCTAGTTGCGAGGGCATTTGGCTTCGTAAATTGTTGGTTGGATTATGTGGTCGTGAGTTTAGTCCGACAATCATTCACTACGATAATCAGAGTTGTATCAAACTTTCCGAGAATCCAATTTTTCACGATAGGTCGAAGCATATTGAGATAAGATATCATTTCATTAGAGACTGGGTTCAACGTGGGGCAGTTCAACTTCAGTATATTTCGACTGATGAGCAGGTAGCAAATATTCTCACCAAGGTCGTACCAAGGGGCAAGCATGTCTATTTCAGAGACAAGATGGGCTTGGTGAGTAACACTTTCCTCGGTAAGAGGGAGTTTTGAGGTTTGGGTACCTTGGGAAGTGGCCCCCTTGTGTTTGTGAGTCTCTAAACACAAAGGGGGTAATGTTTGACCCTCATGCTATTAATTTATTTTCCAATTTCACTTTGAATTTATTCACTTAAGTCATAAAGTGAAATAAGTCACTTAAGTCATAAAGTGACATTTAATTCACTTAATTGTGAATTAATGAACATAAAGCATGTTAATGATTGCAACTTCATGAAATATTCTCCAGATCGTACTCCTCTGGACTGAGTTGAGATGATCTGAGAGAACACCTATGTGATAGGTGAGTTGTACTCCTCTGGATTGAGTTGAGTTAACTTGTGTTGGTCTCTTGTCGTGCTCCTCTGGACTGAGTTGAGATGACTTGAGATGGTCTTCTGTCATACTCCTATGGACTTAGTTGAGTCGACTTGAGATGGCTCTCTAGTTTGTACTCCTATGGATTTAGTTGAGTTGATTTGTTTGAGAGTGACGTCCCTTGTGGTTGAGCACATGTGGACTTGTCTCTAGTGGCAAAGCACTAGAGGATGTGTGTGAGACCCCTTGCTATATTGTCAAAGAGTAAGACTATTGTCAAACCCTAATTTGTATTGTGAAGGGTACAAGTCGGCCCTACTGTGTAAAGACAATTAATATTATGTAAAAGACTAATTGTATTATTGAGTTATACTAGTCAGCCCTATTGTGCCAATGAAGAGACATGTCTAATCGTTGAGTTAGGTCATGTATATATTAGTGAATGATCCCCATTGTGGATCATTCATCTCACTCACTCAACGCATTACTTGGAGAGATGAAATTTGGTGCGCACTTCTCCTGTGCTATCTTTCTTGGTCATAGAGCACCCTATTGTGTGCGCTAGGGTTTTGTCTTGAGGGCCACATTTGTTTGTACCCATACTTTTCGGTGGAGAGGGTTTCTTCTCTTGGCAATATAGCAAAAGGTTGTTGTGTTTTTCCCTTGTTTGATAAGGGTTTTCCTAGAATAACTTCTTGTGTCTTGTGCATGGTTATTCTTCTTGTGATCTTGGTTTACTGAAGCTATTGTATTGCTGCATTGTTTATGGTTCAAGTTCATGCTAAATTGAAAAGAAAATACATGTGCTTGTGTCACCATTAAAATTCAACAAAGCAAACTATGGAGACTTAAGTGATTTATGAGATCTAATCTCATCCATTCATTTTGGTGGGAGGCCTAGATCTAATTTGGGCCCCTGGTTTCCTAGGTTTGGCCTAAGATGAGGCTAAAGGAGGCAAGAGAGAAAAGTAGAGGCTCATTGTTCACTTGGAGATTAGAGTGGCGAGGAGAAGAAGGGAGAAGAGAGGGTTTGGTGAAGGAGGCACACCATTTTGAGAGGAGGAGATGCCATTGAAGGAGACACACCAAGCTTGGGAGAGAGGCGCACTTGTGAGAAGGGCACAACCTTGCTTGGTAGAGGGCGCAACTATGGTTGGGGCACACTTGTTTGTTGTTGGCGCATACACTTGAGGAGAGGGTGCTTCAGAGAGGGCACACCTTATGGCAAAGGGGGCACTATTGTTCATCTAGGAGGCAAGAGCTTCAAGGAGGGCACAACATTAGATCTAGCAGGCAAAGAGAGAAAGGGGTGTGCAAACTTCATCCTAGCAAGCACAAAGAAAAGAGGAACTCCAAAGCAGATCTGAGATAGATTGCTATTGTATGAGGTTCCATTTTTCTTTTCTTTGTTTGTAGCATTTGCTTGAGATCCATATATATATACACACATCTCTCTTACTAGTTTTCCTCATGGGGGTTTTTTCAGGGTCATATTGACCAAAAACATCATGTGTTCTACTTAGTACTTTCAACTTTGTAGTTGTTAAAGATCCTAGAGGGTATTGTATGTTTTAAGGTATATGCATCGGCTAATATTGGACAACCTAAACTAACAATTAAACCCATGCAAGAGCACCCTTAAAAGAGTATAAAAGAGTATGCAATCACAAGCTTAAAGGCATAAAAATCAGATTTGGCGGTTGTCATAAAACATCAGTGAAACAGTTTGAAAACCTTGAACTTAGTGCCCAACAAGAGATCATATGACAGATCTGTTGGGCAGCCTTTAGTACCTCAAATTTCTTCATCTCTCACCCTTCTAGCAAAGTCCTCGGACTAGCTAGACTAAAATCACTTATGGTGCACTGTTGTCTCTCAAAGGAAACTCTCCAATGTATATCTCTCATACAAGAAACTAAAAGGAGGTTCTTTCTCAAACTAGGAACCAATAAATTGTGATCCAACTCGAGAACATCACCTGAAGGCATTCACAATGAAATGGAACTAACTCCTCTCACAGGTAAGTGGCATCGTCACCAAGGTCCACATTCATGTCTCCCTTTTGCTTCAGAGTCCTGTAGAATAGAGATTTGTCATATGTCATGTGTCTCAAAGCTCCATTGTCCACATACCAACCAACATTGGACACAGTGTTAGAAGATAAACAAGAAATCATGGAAAAGGCAGTGTGAAATTGAGAGTTCATCTCCTCCACACCTGCAATAGTCTCGGTTGCAACCTATCTCACACCCTTTTCTTTCTTCTTCTATGGACAATGGCTTGCATAACGTCCCATCTCGTGACATCGGAAGCACATCGCCTTACTCAAGTCTTTCTTTCTTGTATCTATGCCATCCTTCTTGAATCCTTTGTTGCAATTCTTCTTCATCTTTTTGACGAGACCAATAGCATCAACTTTCCTTTTGTTGTTCTGAGCAAGACTGCATTGTGTTGTCTTCACGCACAAGATCAACCCAAAGCTTTGTAAAATTTGTTATATTTTTGCAAGCACAAACACCCTAAACAAAAGGCATTGATCAAGGAGCAATCCTTTTTAGGGAAATGGACACATGTCCTCCACCTTAGTTCCAATGGTTGCTAATTGATCCTTTAGTTCACTGATCTTGGTCTAGTAGCTCACCATAGTAAATGTCTTGCTCAGGCGAATAACTGAGAGAAGGTTTCGCAAAGCATCTGTTCAGAAGCTCAAGAGTTCCAGAATAACTCAACCAAAGAATCAAACATTCTCTTAACTGTTGTCTTATCTAAAATGTGTGAGATGAAGTGGTCCTTAACACAATCAAGGATGATTCTCTTCCCTTTGGCTTCCTTCTTTCGATGGGCGACCAAAAGTGCTAGATCAACATTGATTTTGGTCAAGTAGCTCACCATAGTATTTGTCTTGCTCATGCGAATAGTAGAGAGCTGGTTTCACAAAGCATTTGTCGAGAAGCACACAAGTTTAGAAATAACTCAACCAAAGAATGAAACATTCTCTTACATGTGGTCTTATCTGAAATGTGTAAGATGAATTGATCCTTCACACACTCAAGAATGCTTCTCTTCACTTTGGCTTCCTTATATCGTGAGTGACCAAAGGAATTGACAAGTTTTGGAATCTCCTTCTCAACATGTCCCCAAAGATCAGACTCTTGGATAAGAATCTGAAGCTTGAACTTCCATGGAACAATGTTAGAATCTCCATCCAACCTATCACACTCTTTGAAACCGAGAGAACAAGTTTCAAGTGCACGAAATCAACGATATATGAAGTAGACAAAACATTTTCTGGGGTACAAATGCTTCTCTTAGGCAACCTAGGGTTTCTCACCTAATGACTTCAACTAGGTCAATTACCTGTTCAAGGTGAACTCCAGCTGAAATACATACTCCCTCTGACTCAAGAGTGATCTCAACCATAATAAGCTTTGATAGATGTGGAAATTTCTCGAAATTCAAAATTCAATGCAAACCAGAAATTGCAACTTCAATCTAGAAGGTTTCTTGGATCTTATCCTGGTGAATTTTCTACCTTAGGGCTGTTGTAAAACAAGGTACAAAACGACAGCAGAAATAGTAAAATGTTTCAGTTCCAAACAGCCCAACATCTTGACAATTCAAGGAGAAAAGATACCAAACTAAAGGGGATAAGTTTCAGCCCTTTTAGGGGAACTTGTCAGCCAATAACCAAATCAGAAAATACTCTTTACAACAGTAATAACAGCAGTACAACGGCAGTATGACAGCAGTAAAATCAGCCCCTTAGATTCTTCACTTAGATGTCAAATCACTTAACAATTGTCCTTTTACTTATGTCAAATCAGCAAGACATATATGGCTATGAATAAAAATGCATAAAGAACATTTATAGCTGAAAATCAAATCTGGAAATTGCACATGTTTTGGACAGCTGGAAACTTCATTAATATGCTCAAGATGAAGTACATGTATATACCATATCCTTCTCTCAAGGCTAGTAAAATCTTCCCAACACTCTAGAGTCTAAACCCTAGCTAGGGGAATCAACAAAACCCTGGCAACCAAGAAGATCCAATGTGCAAGAATCACTCCAACACATCTCCAAGGCAAGATGTTCTCTCCTCCACTCTTCTTCACGATTCTGCTTTAGGGTTTTATTGCAAAACCCTAATTTCTAATTTGCAAGGGATAAACCTTAACCCTAGACCCCAAGATGCTCCAAGATACTCCAAGAAGATCAAGAAACCCCAACAACGAGAGAGAGAGAGAGAGAGAGAGAGAGAGAGAGAGAGAGAGCACTTCTCTAGGTCACATCTTGTCACTAGAGTGAATACAAGTGAGTGAATGAACATATATGAATGGAAAGACTCTCTACTTACACTGTTTATATGAGAGGTAAGGGAGGTGAACAACACAATGTGGGCCTTAGCTTTTGCAAGCAACCTACCATGAGCATTTGTAAGCTATGTTACCAGGATTCGTATTCGGATGCAGATTCGTATGTGGATACAGATCCATCATATTTTTTAAAAGCTAAGATCTGGATGCGGCGGGAAATGACGGGTCTTATATATATATATATATCCTAACCTCTAAACATGTTACATCATTATGTGTAGACAAACTTTGCCACATGAAATAACCCACTAATGTTACGTAAGGGGTTAGACTTCCAATCTTGCCAGATGCCTCTAGGTCTTGGGCTGTTAATCTCTTTCCTTACTTTCAAGGAAAATGAATTCTTACCAATTATTTCTTTTTTTAATTTGTAAAAATAAAACTTGAATAAAAATTTAAGAAATATAAAATTTTAAATTTATAACATATATACCAGTGTTGAAAAACTCGGCATCGACAAAAAATCAGCGAGGGTCTGGAAAACATTGTTTTGGAAAAAATCGGAAAAACCACGACAAACATTAAAAATACAAAATATATTCATTTTTTTCAAAATTTAAGCATATAAAGCAACAACAACATCAAATAAACACATTGGCACATACATATGGAGAAAGCACTCATATATATGATGTAGTGGATGCCAAATAAAAAATGATACATCAAATTCGATACTGAATCCTGAACCCAAAACCAATACAAAGTGACATTACATATAATTATAAACATATCTCATCATCATGAGGTAGATGTACAATGACAAATGAAACAAAACTAGCAGCTAGCTATCTAATGTCAATGCCTTGTCCCCCTTTTACGGGAAAAGATAACAACTTGTTTGTCAGGCCTGTCCCTGACAGTAGAAGGCCCCGAGTCTGACATCAGACGACGACTGGTGTGTGTAGAAGTAGGTGTATCAATAAGTGTTTAAGGCGGCGTCGATGCTAGCACGACACCCTCCATGATGTCTTCAAGCTGCTCCTTGTCCTCATCCTCGTCCTCGTCCTCGTCCCCCTCCCCCTGTTGCTCCTCCTGCTATTGTTCGAGTTCCTCCTCTAACCATGTAGGTGCCTCCTCCATGATGGGCATCTCAACGTCCACCATCCACTTAGACAATACATCAATATTGTCCAAGGAAATGACATCCACATCCAATGTTCTATCCATTTGTCTGAACCATAGTTGGAGATTCTAATGGACATACACCAGTTCATTGAGACGTGAGAACTCCAACTTGTAAGAAGGTCATAAAAAATTTAATGAGTCTTGAGGGTGGTAATATATTAAAGGGTCACAGAGTCATAAATTGCAATAAATGTAATTGCTTTGTTGAAGTTCTAGGTTCTAACTTGTTGCACTTCTTTGATTGTATTTTTTCAAATACACTCCAATTGCACTCACATCCCGAAGAGCTACAAGTTTGACTGAGGATTCGGATGGCAAACCAAATAATTAGCTGCATTATTAGTTATGATTTGTACCGCATTATGCAAACTGATCTCCTGGATGAACCCATCCATCAATTCAAACAACAATGCTGCATCTTTCACATGTGTCAATGCATCCATTGATTTGATAAACATGGTACAACTCTAGGTCAATGTACCAAGAAATTGAGAAGGGTCCTACCCTTCCTATCTGTCCAACCATCAGAGATCACTGTGCATCCAGAGATATCCCACGACTGCTTCAACTCCGTCAATCTAGAGTTGATGTCCTTCTTTCCTGCTTGAAAAATTGGCTGTCGCAACTCCTCAAAGGTAACACTTTGATATCCTAGGCCAACAACAACAATGGCATCACACATACGCTGCCAAAATGGATTGTTTTTGGTGATGTTGAGAGGTATGTCACTTGTTAGTTTTAGGGTAAATTTGCAAAACAATAGTCTCTTTTAAATTTCAATGATTAAAACAACTAGATCTGTAGCTCAATCAGAGATAGAACATATAGAAAGTAGATCTATGAAAGACAGCAGTAACTTAAGAGAAAAACTCAGATCACATATGAATATAACTCAAATCTAAAGATGGTACTTTAATCTAATGTAGCAGTGAACAGATCTGAAATATAACAATAGATCTATATTACTAAACACAGATTTCAGATCAAATAATTCTGTATAACCATTTCACAATATATCTATCTTTAGATCTACACAATGCATACTAGTTTAAACAGTTCAGAAGCAGAGTCAAATCCAGATGAGTAAGGCACATACCTGGTACAACAACGTTACCTCTGAAGATAGCACAGTAACCACAATAGGTATAGATCCTGTTTAGTATGCTCAGACAAAGGTTCAGTTCATGGATCAATAGTGGATCTCTATGCCAAAGACTGAAGGAACTTTCTTGCCACCATGCACAAAGGCCACAAGGATAAAACCACAAACCTAACCAAGGTAAGTAAATGCCCAAACCCTCACACAATAAAACTTTACCCAAGAGACCTTTAGATCTGCAAAACTGAACTGTGTGTAAACCCTTGTTTCAGCAGTAAAGAAACTGAGTCTTCAGCAAATGGCACCCACATGAAATTGCCCTAGCAAAAGGGGCCGCACAACAGACATAGAATAAGGGTATCAAAACCCTTATAATACCAGCA
>JASDQU010300486.1:0-13902 GCA_032191745.1 Picea mariana
CCACATGTAAACTCCATGTTGAGCAGAGATGAAATTGAACATCTCTCTCATACTTAACTCACCATTCAATTCTTTTAACCACTAGAGTAGATTCATCTTAACTCTGAATCTATCATTCGTCCCGAGGTATCAAATTTATGGAGATGCAATTTCTTTTATAGTACAAAAATTGAAGAAATGTTTGCAGGTGAGTGCATGAAGTTGGTGGACGAAGAAATGACAAGGGGGTCACTAGGAACGCGAACTCGCGGGAACACATGTGTATTTTTAGGAACGTGCACGCATTCTTGATGCTATAGGATTGGAAAATTTGAACATCCACTCATCGTACCACATAGGGATGTTGGAAAGAAGGTGTGTGTGTTCTTAAGAACGCATGTGCGTTCCTAAGAATGCATGTGCGTTCCTCTGTCATTCCCTTTTATAAGGGACCATAGACACGATTTGTGCCCATTTGCATAGATTGTGCCTCGTGTTTGTCCCTTCATTGAGAAAATAGAGAGGTGGAGTAGAGCAACAAGAAAAGACAAGATCTTGCAAGTGTTTCCAAGTCAAGCTAGGTATACTTGATTTCTCTTATTTTCCTTCCACTCTAGTAATTTTTATTTTATTCAATTAATTTAAGATACGCTAAAAGAATGGAGATTATATAACACTCTAATATTCTAGAGAAATGTCATATATGAAATTCAAAGCGAGATGTCTCTTACATTGCCTAACATTTCCCCTTTAAAAATAACTATAGAGAATTTACAAGAAACATGATTATTTTATTATTTTTTTAATTTCTTAAAATATGTTTTGATGTTTTTTGTAATTTTTTATTTTAGTTAAAAAAATCGACTCAATTTATATGCCATGCCTTATTAAATTGCAACTCATCACGACCACCAAACATAAAAAAACTGATTGATGAGGTCAGTTGGCTATATTGAGATCACTTATGCATGAATTAAGGAGCACAAGGGAATCTAGTCGGTTGTCCTTGGCCACTTCATTGGGCACCATTGTATCCTCCATTGCAAGTGCCCAAGGGAAATTAACTACTATTTCTGAATAAAGGGATAGGATGTTCGAGTTCTATAAGACTAGACACGATAGAAACCAAGTTAGAGACTTGGGTATTTCAAAACAAGATCTTGTATCCCTTTTTATTTATCCTCAAAGTAGACAACAACCACCTATGAATAAGAAACGCATTTGTATGGACTGGTGCATCCACTGAAAATTTCTTCAAAATTGGATGGATAGGTGGTTCATGGTCTTTAATAAACCTCCATGCGATAATAGGGAGGTGCCTTTATATTTTTTAATAAAATTATGGAAAAAATAATTTAGGGTAACTTTGTGAACTACTTCAACATTGGTGATTTCCATGGCGTGGCTCGAGGTTCCGCACAGGACTGAGAGTGTGGTAGGCATGATCCCATGTTAGGTCATCATCCCCCTAGGAAAAGATCTAACCTCCCTGCCCAACATCCTCTCATTGTAGAGGGATTGCAACAGGCACATATAGATCTATCAGCCTTAACTCGGAGTGCAATGCAACACGGTAGTTTTGTTGCACTATCTCGGTAGGAGGTGTCTGTTGGTGACATTGATACAGGGGTGATACCTTCAACCCCTAGAGAAAAGTGCAACAAGGAGAGGGAACATGGATAGAGGAGTCGTTCATGTGATCCTCATAGATGCTTGATTTGTGGGAAAACTTTCTATGGACCTATGGAGGCCGGTGGACACTAGAGCATCATGGATGAGGCAATATCTTAACCATCTCTATATTCTTCATTGTTATATATTTATATATTATTTTTTGTATTTATTTTGATTTTTTATTGTATGATGTTTTGCAATTGCTACACATGTATAGTAGACCCTCTATGTCAATAGATGCATCAGTCTCTGTCTCCAACATTGATGCAGCAGTATAGGAAGCTTGTTCATTCAATGCACCACATACACAAGTATGTTTCGTAATTGATAAATTCATCATAGTGATTCCTTTATTTTTTGGCATCCTCAAATTTACAATGTTCTTATGTTTCTATAGGTTGTGAGACCACGCAATGTCGATCAATTTCCACCTAAGATGGACAAGTCACCTGCTTCACATGTATTATGTGTTGAGTTAAATCTTGTTTAAATATCAAATTTCTTGTATTTGTGTTGTTTC
Source organism: Picea mariana (assembly GCA_032191745.1). Classification (NCBI taxonomy): domain Eukaryota; kingdom Viridiplantae; phylum Streptophyta; class Pinopsida; order Pinales; family Pinaceae; genus Picea; species Picea mariana. Next base: position 2,174 of record JASDQU010300486.1, read on the forward strand.
GTTTTATTATTTGGTACTAATAACAATATTATTAATATTCTTGCACGTTGTTGATATTAAGAGATTAGGTTCATTGAGGATAGTCGTACCCTCACAATTGTCAATACCATCTATAGTGAGTTTTCTTGTGTTGAATTACAAAGTATCATTTTTTAAGTCTTTTAATTCATTATGGAAAAAAAAATTGTAACAATGTTTTTCTTTGCACAGTCTTTGGAGTGACGAACCACACCAAGTAAACCACTTGAGGTTCTTCTTCAAGCAAGAGAAGAAATATTGATTTCTGGGATGCTCCTGAGGGTGGCGAGGGTGGAAATGGTCAATGGGTGACCAATGAATTCCATTTTTTTATATATGCCACCATATGGTTGTTTTTTATATAAGCGCACTTGTTGTCGCTTTTCATATTCGGAATGAAGTGCCATTTTGTAAAAAATGTACAATTTAGATGATATTGAATACACACACATACATTTCATGGCACATTTTTTTAGTAATCTCATTGTTTCTGCATTTTATATTGATGAATGAATGAATTTCAAAGTGTTTCAATTTCCACCCTTTTTTTTATATATGAAATTTCAAGAAACAAATCTATTATAAATGGATGTATAGATATATATTCTCAAATGTAACTCCCAGAAACAGTAAATAGAAACAATTTTTTATGTCTATTCTTATAAGAATTAGTTCCACATAAAAATATCGCAACAAGAATATTCCTAGCAAACATAAATTTACGTTGTTTTATAAAGGGAGAAACCTACATGAACATCATGAACATCAACATGAAAATGAATAGAATAATCTATGAGTTTGAATCAATGTACACTTTGGGATTATGGATGGATTTGTGATAATGAAGACATGATGAGAAGATGACATGTAAAAATCAAAATCTCCTATAACCTTCAATTTAAGATCTCTTAGTATAATAAGTTGAATATTGTTTTTCAATAGTTGGAAGGAGAAATTCATACATCGAAATATAGAAGGATCACTTAACACATCAATGTATATTTTGATGAGTTTGTACATGGGTGAGTGCAAGATAATGATGGTCTCTCATGACGCGTTAGTGGAAATGCAAACCTGGAAACAAAAAAATCTGTTAACTTGGAGGGATTATTCAAGGTACTTTGACAATGATTTTTTTGATGTTTTGGTAGTTGCGAGAGGTATTAAAATCAAATTGTAACTTTTGTACTTAGAATAGAATATTATAGAATTAAGAGAACCATTAAACAGATGTGTGAAAATCCTAGAAGAGAATTCATCCCAAAGAGAATAATAATAAAGTATGAAAAGTATCTAGAAAGTGAGGTCGGCCCCACATGAAAAGACACCTTGGAAGACTAATATAAATAGAGGCTAGGATCTCCTCATTTAGACACTCTCTCACTCAACAAAAGGAGGGTGCAATTATGAGGAGCAATAGTTGTAGAATCTGTAGTTGCAGCAAAAGCAGGGTGCAAGTCTGAGGAGCAACAATTGTAGTTGTAGCAAAAGGAGGCCTAAGTCTAGAGAGGGTGGTGCAACAATTTCCATGTTATAATCTCAATCTTTCTGGTATATCTCTTTTTTTCTTCTCTTGGTAAAGGTATGCTTATATCAGTAGAGGTACATTCTCTTGGTATTGTGTTGTTGCTGCAACAATGGTGTTTTTGGTTAGGGTTTATCATTTAGTTCTAGTTTGGACTTGCTGAAATCATTCTATATAAGAAAATGTTGGTGTGCTTGGGGGGGGGCGTAGTGAATGCCTATGGTTGGGTTACAATGATGTGATATTGTCTATGGTTAAATGAGCATACCAAATTTTAAGATGGTTTCAGAGATGGTTTCCTTCGTAACAGTCTAATCATTGGAAGGAAGATCCTCAATTTCTCCCTTTATCAAGCTTGTTGAGCACTTACTGAACCCATCAAGAAGGTCACCTTAGTAGGGTGCATCTTTCCCCCATATCAAATCTCCAAAATTAAAAAATCAAAAAATTAGGGTTTCCTCATAAAACCCTAGGTATGCAGTACTCGTTACAGTGCCATTTACTTCGTTCCATTTACTTCATGCCAGTTACTTCATTCTAGTTTCTTCATGCAAGTTTTAATGACAGTTACAACACCAGTTGCAGTGCCAGTTGTAGCCCTAGTTTCATTACCAGTTGTAGTTCCTATGGTCTAGTAAATTTTATGATAACTTATCGAGCAACTCGTTGAAAAGATGCTAAAATTATTCTTACCCTAACGCATCTCCAACTATCTTCATATTGCAAGTTGGAGCACTTTGAAATTTTTGGGTTCATCATTACTTATCGTTGTTTCCAGACGGTGTCATTTCCTACCACTATTTTTCACTGTTGCCGGAGGTATGTACTTGTATATGTTTGAAATCTATCACTAACTTGAGATTCTTTTCAAGAGAAGGGATATTTTGTCCAAGCAAAAATCGTAGATCGAGAGGGATCTCGAATCCAACACATCTAGAGGAACAATGCACTCCAGGTTTGATTTTTTTTTATATGCCTCTATTTGTTATGGCATTATTGTGATCTTACTATTATCATACTATCCTATGGTCAAAGTTAAAGTTATAAGCTTACTTTAGTCAAAGTATTAGATTGATTAAGGTTGAGATTTTAGATTTTATTTGCATTATATTCTCTAACTAAGATTTTTTTCAAGAAAGAGTATTATCTTAGTACAGGGGACAAGTTGAAGAGAATACTGGTCATCTTGAGTGAAGGAGACTCAAAAAAAAAAAAAAAAACACTTGTCCTTGAATATAATACTGCAAGTTCCAGGTCTGATTGATTAAATTGATAAGTTTCCAATTTTCACATATCAAGTTTGATAATTGCTACATTACAAGTAAACACTATAGTTGTGACAATAATCCTTGGAAGGTTCTATTAATACTTGATACAATGAATACTTGGTAGCATTTGAGTATTATTGATATAAATTCTTATTGTACTTGTTTTCAAGATGAACTAACATCTCCTCTAAGAAATATTCTTGTTTTGCTTCTAAGACGGTCACCTTGGTAATGATATACCATGAAATTCTGTTTTATTCTTCTTAAGATAGATATGTTCTTATGAAAACGCTATTATATTTTTTTCTCTTGTTTCTCTTGTCTCGGGCAGGTTATCTTGTAAATTGCATGGAGGTTACCATGGAGATATTTGCTCTTGTTTCTTGTTTCGAGCAGGTCCGAGGTGATAACTCTAAGCGAAGCCATAGTGATGGCTGCAGAAGGAAACATATTAGATGGTCTCTAGTTGGAGACATGAAGAAAAATTTCTAGATAATAATTTGTATACATGACCGTATACATCCATTTACCAAAGAAAAAGAGGAAGAAGATAAAACCTTATGGAAATAAGGGTGCTTTTGCGAGATACAAAGTATCTCATATGGAGATTGATTGTAAGGAGTCAGAAGGGCCTGCCCAGAATCATTGTATTAACCAAGAAGAGACCAACATGGTCACGTGACACTTTGCAAGATGCAAATATATATAACATTAATGAGACATATCACGAGGAGAAGATGGCTCCAACATTGGTGAGGCATTTGGTCCCACTAAGTACCATCTCAGAAGGATCTAGAGTTCATAGGGAGTCAAACCTTATGATCCAGTAGGGAGGAGAAACCTCCCTAGGACTATTCATAGGATATTTAAGAGGAAATCATCACACACAAAGGGAGAATATGGTCTCAAATATATATAGACTTAGAGGGATTCAAGCTTCATAGGGAGCATGGAGACTCAAAGTGAGCCTGAACTTAGAGAGAGTCAATGGCTTAGAGACTTTCATTCAGAAATTATTCCTCCTCAAATTCATATGGGAGAGAGAGATATCTTCCAGGACTCACATACATGTGCCATGAGTTAAGGAGACTAGATCGAAGCTTAAAAGGCTTCAAGGAGATATGGGACCTCCTAGAAGATTCCCTTGTTTCATTGATAGAGGAGGAAGCTAGTCAGAAGGGCTGGGATACACATTTGTTCCTTGATACCAAAAGGGAAGTCAGTGGTGACTTCCAAATTCATCTACACGATCAACATGCAATTGATGGCAACATAGAGATGTGCAAAGCCTGATTTGTGGTCAGAATATTCTCCCAGCAAGAGGGAGAATATTATGATGAGACAACTTTTCTAGTAGTCAGAAGAAGTTCACATAGAGTAGCCGCAAGATACATGAGAAGGAGTCTCATGTATGCATATTGAAGAAAAGTTTGTATGGGCTTAAGCAGGAACTCAGGGAAGGATATGCCAGATAGTTATTTTTATGAGCCTAGGATTAGTTTCCCTTTGATATTGGATGACCTGTTTCTAACAGGGAATGTTGGTTTACTATGGGATGACCCAAGTTCTAACTACAGTATTACCAACAACCTTTCGAACATCGGCCCGTATGGATACCAGAAGGAAACAAAATGCACATAGTGCAATGCACAGTCTCACTCAAGATGGCTTCTATGGGTGGTCGCAGGACTCAAATGTTTGCAACCCTAGGATGGGATGGTTTTTTCTCCCAAAGGAATTGGATCTACTCGTTTTTAGACCTCAAACCCTCATTAGGTCTTATTCCATACCACTGCCACAACTATTCTAATAGGACTTCATTAACCATTATAGCCACATGTGTTCAATGACAAGTATTTATCTACTGTAACACAATATTTTGATCTAAACACTAGATATAACATTCATTCATTTAGAGCTATTATGTAGATTCCATTAGTTTATTCTTAGTGTGCAATGTTATTTGCTTTATCCTTTAACATGTTCATCATAAACTTACTAAAGAAAAAACAATCAGAAACACTAGATACATTTGCACAAAACACAGATATACCATGGTTCACCCCCCCTAGGGATACATCCACAATGATATGTCGCTTTGACTCTTTATTCATATTCTTGTAAGATCTAGTGCTGCATACTACAAATTTATTCCGTCATTACATTCGATCTCCACAGATCAAAAAATTATCTCCATAATACCCCTTTATCAACTCAAGGATCTACTACAACCTCAATAATACACACCACAAAACGAAAAACCCTCTCCTCGTCCTAATGCATTCTGATTATACAAAACTTGGAAAAATCCCTTACAAAAACTCTAACCCTAAGGGGATTAGGTCTGTCTAATTTATTCTTCACTTAATCTGGGTTGGTCCTTGATGCAACCATTTCTCCAAGTCGACGCTTTTCCACTTTCCAACTACTCTACAATAGTTTTTCCACTTTGTAACTGCTTTTCTCGACGCTTCTTTTCCTCTATTTTTGGTGTTGCTTTTCCTCTATTTCCGACGCTGCTTTGATTCCTTTAAAAATTCCTTGATTCTCTCCAAAATTGGCCTATGCCAATAGGCCCCCAAAATTGACATTGTGACTCATCCCGAGTCACTCATAGACTCTTGCATCTTTTACTGCATGTGCCAATGCTTCATAAATCTCTGCTATATGCTGGAATTTCTCCTTAGCCTAGTTTCTCTTCTCTGTCATGGATTACACCATATGTGTTGTGACTAGAGGTCTCATTATTTCTCCCCCTCCAATCCTATCTGTTCTATGTGAAGTTTTGTTGCGTCGATCTTCACAACCAACTACTCCATATTTTCTTGTAGGGGCTCCAATTAAGCTTGTCTTGCAATTTTCTGCGCTTGCATTTCTTTCTCCTCTTCTTGTAAGCTATTCATTTCTACCGTAGTATTGATTTGATAAGGCAGTGACATTTTATTATGTCATTGTCTCAGATCTTCCATTACTGCATGAAACTTATCTTCCCTTCCTTCCAGGTCTTACAATATCCCATCTTCTAAGAGTTGTGTCCATAGTTGGGCGCTCTTCTCCAACAACTCTATTGTTCTTTGAATCACCTGCACTATGCTTTTTGTGATTTTGTTGCATCTTTCTCTTGCTGTGTTATAAATTATGGGGGACTAGTGGGTATTGCGCACTCCTACAACTCCTTTATCTAGACCTCATACTTATCCAAGGCCTGCGCTATTTTCCTCATCTTATCTTCAAAATATACTCCCTTTGACTTTGTACTATCTGGGATGGTTCAAAATACTGTGAATATTGTGCTAATATGTTTCTCCATCTCTTCCAATATCTGTTGCATTGTATTCTTCGCTTTCCCTTCTTGGATGATTACTTCCTTCAATATGATATTTTCCTCCTTTGCTATCTATAATTTCGTTGCATCATACCTTGCCCTAGACTAAATTTCCTACATGATGCTAATATGTAGTTGATAGAGCACCTTCATCGAGATCTTGGGAAATTCCAAGTCCAATGTCTCGATTTCCTTTAGGGGCCTATGTGTTTCCTCCTCATCCTTGAACAACATCTCAAGGGTTATGATAAAATTGGCACTCCCCTGCGCTGTAATTTGGATTGTTTCTCCAACATGCACTCCTTCCTTATTTTTTTTTGGTTTGTCTTTTGATGACTTCTCTACCCCGATCCTCAACTTCTCCAGCATAGTTTTCACTTCCTGTTTTGCTCCAGAATTGAAGCCCTGTTGCTCTCTACATTCTTCCACACCTCTAACAGTTGATCTTTGACTATTGTGGCTATGAGTTCAACATCATCGGTTGTCAGTGATGTTTCTAATGATTTTATGTGGGTCTTCGCCTTCTTCTTGGAGCCACTTTCTTGCTCCCCTGTCCTCTTCCTTTGGACATTTGACGGCTCATATGCCTCTGACATCTGTGTATCCATGCATGTCTCCTGCCCAATTTCTTCTTCCATGGGTATTTCCTATGTCTATGTTTGTACTTCTTCTGTGCGCACCTATTATGTTGTTCCACTTGTTGCCTGCTCTATGCGCGGTGGATCCCGTGTAAAACCACGTTGTTATTTATTCGGTGTCCTAATTTTCTTTTGTATGGGGTTTCTTCCCCCCACTTGGCCTTGTGTGAAATTCTTCTTTTGCTCACATTGTTTTTGCATGTCTGTTGCATAGGGACTATTCTATCCTGCATCTGAGTCTATCCTCCTAGCACTACCCTTGGGATTATGACCACTTTCCAGTCCTCGGTCCACTTTTGGACCTCCATCCGTATGTTGTGCATTGTCACTCAGTAACTCAATTATAGCCACTCGTTGGTTGGGTCCCTCTTTACAAGTTCCCACATGTTGTGGCGTGATGATTGAAAACTTGCTATCTTTCCAAACTCCTGGATGGTCTCTGGGGAAATCCTCCATGTGTCAACTAAACGGTTATGGATCTCCAACAAGTATAGAGTGAGTACATCATTGTTTATTTTCTTTTCCTTTGGGTTTGTTGTTCTTCTAAGCGATGTTTAGCAGGTTGCACCACACTTTCCTATTCTCTGTAGGAACATACTATACATCAGTTATTTCCATCCTACAAGTTCAATGAGGATGATTTTCCATGAGTAGTGGAACTCAAAGCCCCATTCCTGTGTGTCCTTGCAATATTCCAAGAAATAATTAAGTAGATAAGGTGCCCAACTCATTGATCTCCCTTTTGCGCACTACAGGGAAGCTTCTACCACTCATGCTGGTAGTTCGTCCTTTCTGCACTTGTGCATTAACTTTCACCCTAACATCCTTATAGAAAATCTTGTCGTAGGATCCTTTATGTCATTGATCCTAATTCCCATATTTTATCTCTTTATGCAATACTTTTCCCTGATTTCGTCAAAGATGGATTTTTCTTTTGTTTTATCCTCTAAGTACTGCTCTGGCTTCTCCCCATCCATGGGTATCCTAGTGATGGATTCTATCAAGTCAACATCGATAGGAACTAGCCTATCCATCCACAAAATTCCTCCATGCACCCTTTCTAGGTATTGCTTCACACATCCATTCATGTGTTTACCGCGCCCAAAGTGCGATATATCTATAAAGTTCATAATCCTTATATTGTAGAGCCCTAGGATCCATTGCATAGGCTCCAACAATGGTGCCCCTGATGGTCCCTCTCCTCTACTCTCCATATACTTATGTTGCGCCAAATCTAGGAATTTGGCTATGTCAACCATTTCATGATCGAAGTATTTCATGGTGTCTACTCCTCCCACCATATCATCGTCTTCCTTGATTACCTCTGGTATTTTTGACATTACTATTTCCAATTCTACCTGTGTGCACAATATTCCTTGCACACTTCTCTCAGCTCACGCCTTCTTCTTCCCTTGTGGGGATGACACCCTGACCTCTGGTATGCCTTGCTTCTCTGTTTCATGCTCTTATTCTGGCTATAGGCCCTGTTACGCTGAATCCATGGCCTTTTTTTCCTGTTATGGCCCTTTTCCCCTAGACACGTCAGATTATGTCCTCTTTGCATCCTCCTTAGGTTGCATAGCCTCCTGTGATGGGTTTCGTTCCTCCTCAACTTGCGTGGTGTGTGGCTCGTATTCCAGGGTATGGATCTCATCCAAATCCACAACTGTGGGCATGTCTTGTGTTCCTGTTTGTGTCACCCGGGCACTACTTCTTGGGTTTTGCCTAGCCCTACTCAACGCTCCAATGCATGGTGGAGACATCTTGTTAAGATTCAGACTGCTGAATTCTAATTCTCCACTTGCTATCATGAATTATGGCTCTTTCTCTCTTAAAACTCGCTCTTCATTCTTCTCCTTAGAGAAAAAATTTAAAACAAAAATAACCACATTTCCCGCTTTTTTTGACTTTATAGCGGGGCAATGTATTGACAAATGTTTCGCATTGACAGTTGTGACTTCTTCACTTTTTTCCTATGCACTTCACTTTTTGTGTCTTTCAACTATTTTCCCGCGCACAGTGTCTTCAACATTGCTTTTTCTGCGGCACACTATTAATGCTAAATCTATTACATCAAAAACCCTCTAATATTCTTCTATTTTTTTGTCTTTTTTTTTATATATTTCCTCTTTTTATGTATTTTTGTCTTTTTCTTCTAACATCCACTATATACGATGTGTACAATCATACCTTCTCTATTTGTTTTTACCGTAGGCTGTTAGGTCGACTATCTTGATACAAATTTAGTCGACTACCATTCACCAATCCTCTAATATTCTTTCCTGCAAGATATTTCAATTGAACAACACCTCCATTTGTAATGGCCCTAACTAGTGCATTTTGAACTTCCCTGGGTGTCGTAGATATATGTTTTAATAGAGGAGAACTATATCTACTTCCTTAAATTTTTTCTTCTTTATGTGCCTATCATGCCAAGATTTGTCCTTTTCTTTCTGTACTTCCTGGTGAAATACTGCTAAAATCATATCTTCTTCCAACTCCATCACCCGATCCAATATTTCCTGCACAACACCTTCTTCTGACATGTTGGTGATTGTTGCAATGCGCAGAATAGGTACTACATAATCCAATGGAACCACTGCTTCCTTCCCATACACCAATATGAATTGTGTATTTCCTATAAGCTTCTTGCATGTAGTCTTGTAATCCCATAGTACTGATGATACCTTCAAATCCTAATCATCCCTATTCACATTGCAAATATTTGTCAGTGAATTTTCTAGAATCTTGTTAAAATCTTCCCCTATACAATTTTCCTGGGGATGGTAAGGTGTGCTCATTGGGGCTGCTTCTGCCCACCTAGTTAAGTATTATGTCGCAGTAATGATGTATCTATCTCCTAATCTCCTTGTTGGTGGATTAATGGCTCCAATGAAATCCACAACCCATTTATCAAAAACATGTAAAGTTACTTGGGGCATAAGTGGAATTTCATCCATTCTGGATGGTTTTCCCACCCTTTGACAAACATCATAGGTCTGAAAATATTCCTTTGCATCCTTATGTACTGTAGGCCACCATAATACTGCATGCAACACCTTCTGTGTTGTATGATTTTCTGCATAGTTCCCTCCATCTATCCCTTCATGGATCGTTCATGCTCCATCACACATATTCTCATAATTCCATCGGCACCTAACTTGTATAAATGACCTGCAATCAGCTGATAGTCTCTAGCAAACACTACCAATTTTTTTTACTGCGTGACAGTAAATTCCTTGGGAGCCATTCCTTTGCTCAAGAATCCAACAATGCCAGCAAAATAATCAACAATCTGAATAGAAAATAAGTTGTCATTAGGAAAATTATCCTCGAAGTTCTTTGGCTCCTCTACATTAGTAATTCTTGATAGATGATCTGGTCCTGCATTAAACTTCCCTGGTTTTATGATTATTTCAAAATCATATTCCTGAAACAATAACAAACATCTACAGATCCTTCCCCCCAACATTGGCTTGTTAACTAGGTACTTCAACGTGGAATGATCTGTAAGATATTAAAATTTTGACCCAATAAATCATTTATGAACTTCTGTAAGGAATATACCATAGCCCGACCTTCCCTTTCTATAGTATTATAGTTCTTCTCGGACTCATATAGCTTTTTACTAGCAAATGGTATTGGGTGATAAATGTCTCATTCACTTGGTTGTGCCAATACTTCTCCAAGTGCAATGGATGAAGTGTCCACATGCACATGAAATTCTTTTGTCCAATCTGGAAAGTTCAAAATCAGTGTTGTCACCATATTTTCTTTTAGTATGTCCAAACTCTCTTGGCATTCATCATTCCACTGAAACCTGAAGTCTTTCTTTAGTAACTTCTCCATGGGTGCAATAATATTTGCATAGCCCTTTATGAATTTTGTGTATATCATGTGTGGCCCAATGTTTCTCTCAACTAGCGCACTGACTTTGGTGGTGGTAAATTGACAATAACAACAATATTTGCAGGGTCTACAATCAAGCTGGTTTGCATACAATGTGTCCAAGAGGATGCCAAACAGTGTACTTAATATATATTTCTTAATTTTCAAGGAAATATGACATTGCCTACATCTCTCTAACATTAACCTCAAAATTTGTACATGGTCCTTCAATAAACTGAGTATTGTCCAATGATCCAAATAAAATTCTAAAAATTTATGTATAAATTCCTTGAATGCAACTACTACTACTCTGGAAAATATTTTTGGTGCATTATTTAAACCAAATGGAATTACTGTGTACTGATATGACCCCCACTCTGTTGCAAATGTAGTTTTATACCTGTCCTCTGGAGCTATTCAGATCTAATGGTAACCTGAAAATTCCTCTGTGAAGGAGTACACTTCCTATCCTCCCACATTCTCTTAAACCTCATCTTTAAATGGAGTAGGAAAATGATCATGTAGGCATGGATCATTTAATTTCCTTAGATCCACACATATCCTAATCCCTCCAGTTTTCTTTTCTTGGACAACCATTGGACTAATCCACTTTGATTATTCCACAAGTTCTATGATTCCTGATTCTAGCATTCTGTCAATTTCTGCCTTAAATTTTTTCTTATAGATGGGGTTTAATCTGTATGGTCTATCTCTAAATGGCCTTGCCTCTAGTCTGAGGGGTATCTTCATTTCTCCAAGTTCTCCTACTACCCCTTTCATATCTAAAAACATGGTTGGGAATAAATCACTATACTCGCGCAGTAATTCAGTTATATTTTCGATTGTCTCACTATCCCAGTGATATCCAATGCTGGTTATCTTGGGATTCTCTTCTGTCACAATATTTGTTGGGCATGTGTTATATTATTTTCCCTGGATTGTTGACTATGTAACCCTATAATCCCCTGTATACAAATAAAACAACAAGTGGGAGAATGTTGGGTATGTGTTATATTCTTTGCATGAGTTGTAGTGTATGCATTGCGTCGAGCGTGCAGGGGGGTTTG
>JASDQU010300495.1:0-10743 GCA_032191745.1 Picea mariana
CAATAGTGTGTTCAGGGGGTTTATATTTCCATAATCCTTTATAAAGCATCTGAGGTTGTAGGTTGAGTTGCTGTAAAATATAGGCTTCTATTCCCACCGCTTGCCAGTCCTCATCAGACCATCTTTCAACAAGGATGGTTTCACGGATGTTTTCAATAGTACGATGCCATATGTGTTGCAGGGGTTGGGTTGTATCTTGGAAGATACGCTGGTTCCTTTCTTTCCAGATGTTCCATAAGAGGAAGCTTAATGAAAGTGTCCATGCTCTATTAATTACTTGGCAGTGATATCGTCCTTTCCTCCAGTTGATAATCGTTTCAACAATACTAGCATTATTTTTGTTCGTTTGACGAAACAGGAGCTCCAATCATTAAATTCAAATATTAGTATGATAATGATTCATGTCATACAATCGTCAATATTTCTGGAGTAGAGTTTTGGAGAATATTGTTTGTATTTTCACAATAGTGTTGTAATGTTAATTCTTCTCCATTTACATTCTTGGTTAATCTAAAGATAAAAGTAAGAAAATAAAATAAATAAAGAGTTATCATTTTTAGTAATTTTTATATTTCTTAAAATATGTTTTTGAGATGTTTTGTTGTTGGTTGTATATATGTTTAGACATTTTTAGAGAATTCTTACATTCCATCTTTAAAATGAGATGTTTGTGTTAAGTTAATATTTAGTGAGATATTTCTTAAAATATGTTTTTGAGATGTTTTTGTTGTTGGTTGTATATATGTTTAGACATTTTTAGAGAATTCTTACATTCCATGTTTAAAATGAGATGTTTGTGTTAAGTTAATATTTAGTGAGAATTATTTGTACAAATGTTTTTTTTGAGAGTCTTGTTAATGTTATTTTTTTTTCTTTCAATTCAATAGTCATTATTTCCACTTGAAATCCTTTAATATTTTAAATTTTAACCAGAATTTTCAGAAATGTCTTAAAAGATTGTAAATAATCCTAAAATGCTTTCCTAAATCCCAAATATGCCTTTAATAAATATTTAAAGAATTTAAATATTTTATTAGTAGCACACAATTCATTGTATTTCTCTTTAAAGAAAGTATTTTAATTTTTCACTCATCCAAAACTTAAAATTAGAGATTTTGGGTTTGAGACTTATTTTCCAATTTAATGTTGAGATGAATCCAATCCAAAACATAAAATTAGAGATTTTGGGTTTGAGAATTATTTTCCAATTTAATGTTGAGATGAATTGGGGATAAGTAGAATTTTTTTTAGAAATTTAAAAATGTTATGGAAATTAACAAGCATGGGTTGTTTTATAAATTTAATGGTTCTCATTAATACATAATATATATATTTAATGGTTTTGATCAACACATAACATTTATAGACAACATAAAAAAGTAATGGATGTAGTGGTAATGATGGAAAAGAACCAATTGGATAAAAACATAGTTAAATTTGATCTTAATTTTGGTAACAAGAACCATTAATAATGATGTTTCATATTTGAATATTTAAGTTTGTTTTTACAACGTTGGACTTTTCTTAAAGATAAGTGTGCATAAGGTGGTTTTAACCTTAAAAAAAAAAAAAAAAATTGTTATTCTTATTTATGTTGAATGTGATTGGTATAGTTTTCCTTAAATTGTATGTTATAGTTTTAGTTAAAATGTATGTTATATTTAAAATAAATTCACATTTTCCATTGGGTGAATGATAAGTTGGGAGCACTTGCTATGATAAATTTAGCAGTTTATCTTATGACTATATTAGCTATATAAAATATCAAACAAATACATGGAATTTTAAAGTGATGAATGGACATAGTTAAACTCATTATATAAAAGATTCAATGTATTACTAATTAACATACCATGCATATTATTCGATGTATTACTAGTTAACATGCCATTCATATTGAATTTCAAGAATGAAATAGATTTTCTTTGGAGGAAAAACTTACACTCCCATTGCATCAATGCCATCATTCAAATTTCACATTTACTTACACTATTTACTCAATTTGATTTGTTATTTTAGTTCAAATTAATATGTTGTAGCCTATTTTTTTTCTTACATTTTCTTGAATTGCATAATGTACACTTAATCTCCCATAGATTGAATTTTTTCACTCTTAAGTCTCCCATAGATTGAATTTTTTCACTCTTAAGTCTTGTTCTAGTTCTTTTTAAGAATTGAAAAAAATAGCACATGAAAATATAGGGTTGTAGACTAGATTTTCTACATCGAATATCGAGGTTCAATTAGGATATAAAAAATATATGTATGTTTTTAGTTTTTAAGAAATACGTTAAAAAGAAATGACTCAAAGAAGGAAGGGGTTAGCATATTGGGTACAATAAATTATTAACAGGAGGATCGATAGTGTGGATTTTGTTTTATTGGTTTTATTTCCAAAATAGACTCTATAGTATATCTTCATGCCTCTCCTTAGGTGCATTTGGTGTGTTTTCTTAGGATTCCATATATGATTATATTTATAGTGCAATTTTAAGATGACAAAAATTGATTTTATTTCAATCTCAAAACTATGATATCATAAAGTGACATCCCTTTCCTTTTAATTCTTCAAATTGGGTTTTAATCATATTTGTGACTTTTGTTTGTCTCCTCTAATATAATTACATATATATATTTCTTTGTTTTCATTTCTTTACATTCAATTAACCCCAAAATTTTTAACCTTTGATTATTACTTTTATAAGGGTAATGTGATCAACAAATTGACAATTTTATGGTGTTTTCTCACCACACCATTGGAACTAATTAAGCTTGGAAATGATGAAATTTATGTTGTAGTCAAAATAAGCATGGTAGATTAATATTTTTGGTTCCAAGAATTGTTGTTTCGCAATAATCTTTTTCATCTTTAATTATCCATAAATATTTTCCTATAGAGTAGGTATGGAGAACATGATTAATCATTTAATATATGTTTTTATGCCCTTATTTTCATAATGAACTTATTGTAAACACAAATTATTATGTTCATAACTATTTATGTGTAAATTCTCCATGATGATACGTTTTTGTTATCCCTTCAATTGGGAGTTGCAATGGGGTATTTTTTGAAATTTGATTGTTTCATAATATTATTCATTGAAATGTCCATGGGTGTCCAATATTATCTTGATATTTTCCATCGAAACATGCACATGTAAGACTACAACAAAACACATCATATAATAATAAAATACAATAGAATATGCATATTAGATGTAACACTTAGAAAATTGAGAATGACAATACTTACCCAAGACAATAAATAATTGTCATAAATATTTGTCCAATGTAAATGATTTAATTAGAAAAATTTGCTTCGGGAATTTTTTTAATAACAAATTATTCGCAAGGTTAGTATACTTTTCCATGAAAAAGTTGAATGATTTGACTACCTTAAATTGGAAATTGAATGCAATATTTGCTTCCCTTTATAAAATCTATGGCATATATAACATCCTTAAAGTTTCCCCTATAACTCACAGAATGGAGTGTGCATGGTCTTTTGATACTTTTTCAATATTGGGAAATGGGGAGGTATATGACCCAATTTTCGACAGATCTCACACCACTTCATTTGTGGTCCTGTTGGAAATAGATTTGACACACATGTCATTGTGCACCACCCAATATCGTGCAATGCCTTATCCTTTTCCATGTCTTGCAATTTCACAGTGAGGGTTGTGAGTTGAGACTATACCTATGTCAGTCATGTTGATGCCTCACTTCCTCCTGGTGTGGCTTCTATTTGCATTGCAATTTCCACAACCTCTATTAGGATCATCACCTTTTGTTGGGTGAGAGGGAACCAAATATGTGGTACGTTTCCAACAATAAACCATTCTTGATGTTGGATTTTTTGGAGATGAAATTTCAATCTGTTCAACAAAATATTGAACTGTTGGTCATAGTCCCACGTGATTTCTCCAACTAGTTTCTCTCTTTGACCTCTATTATACATTATGATTCTGACTTAGGATTTTGAAATTCCCTCAGTAGATATCTCTTTATCTCCATTAGGGATTTTTTTCCCATTGACGTGATAGCCTTGTACATATTGTACCATTTTAGAGCTATGTCTCTAAATGTAGTTTCTAGTTGTGTAATCTTGGAGGCCTCGTCTGTGATTTTCTTCACCAACCATATAGCTTCACACATGAACCAATGTTGTTGTTCATCGTCTCTTCCCATCCCATGAAATGACACAATTTTGAGGGTTGAATCTTGGTTCATCATACTTGATATAGAACTATGTCTTCCTATTTGACTACTTCTTGTTCTTGTTGATACTAATACTCTCGCCTGTGAAGTATAGTTGATTTTGACTTATGACTCACTTGTCTCTTCTAGTATATATTCTTCTACTTCTCTTATCTATGCACATTCTTTATTTCTTTCTTCTTGATGACAAATGTGTAAGGGGGGGGGTGTTCAAAGAGGGGGTTCCTCCATACTCTCTCATCTTTTGTGGTGAGGGATCCACAAGATCTCCCTATATCTAGCTTTTCAAGAATACTTATAATCACTAATTCCTTTTCCGTTCTTTGAGGGTTTCATCGTTGTCATCTACTTCATTAGTGATACTTCTATGTGCCCCATCTTCCTCTGATGTGACCATATTTCTCACTAGCTAAGGGGATATGAATTCATTTTCCTTGATCATTCTCCCACTACTTCTGGTATCCTCTCTTGATACCTTTATTTGAATGTTTCATCCCTTTGATGACATTTCTCATTCTACACTTCTCTCTGATGCAGATCTTTCTTCCACACACCCTTCTAGTGTTGATTCTCTTATTTTCATTTTGGATTTGATTACTTTTTCATCACCCCTTTCTTTATTTTCTCTTCTTCTCTTATCATCTTGCCTCCTTAGCTTAGTTATTCTTGCATATATCTTGGCTCTTTTAATTCTCCTCTACTCTTTGGGATCCATTCTCTTCTCACCTCATCTAATCTTCTTTTGAATCCCTTTTGTTAGATGCACTTTATCATTCATTTTTATTCTCCCCCCTTCTTCCCATATCCCCCGTATACATGGTGGAGTTTACTCAACCATCCTATGGGGATCCATGTGCATTAATCCATTTTCTACAAACAACATCTTTATCCATAAATGGATTTCTTCCAATATTCGCCTTCTAGGGCCAACAACAAATTTTCTTTCAACATTACTGAAAGACTCATTGCATTCAATATCAAACTCAAAAATATATCCTTCTTTCACACACATAAAAAAAACTCTATATCTTTGAACCACTCAAACCTATTGACCACATCTTGATCCCATACCAATGATTCTTGGGTGCCCTGTATATATTTAATCTATGTTTGTCTCTTTATCCACTCATGTAGTAAACAAGTAAACTTAGAAAATAAAATTTTATGTAAATCTATATAGATGTACCTTTGTTTCCAACATTCGAGGCTAATTTGTAGGTTCTTGGTATCTCATTGTACAAAAATGTCTTCCTTATCAGAGATCCATCCTTGTATCTGCTTATTGGAAGGTTTCCACTTCATTTCCTTCCTTCAAAATGTAGCACAAAACCTTAAGGTCTCGGCAATAGAACCAATTGTTGGCTCGATTGGGGGGTTTCATACCAAGGGTTCACGAGGCCTGGACAAACAATACTCCATAGGCACCAACATATTCAATATTCAAAAACTAAAGAAGGTATCACCTAAGAAACCACGAGAATCACAGAGACCATAGGTTTCATGCAAGGTGCGAAGGAAGGGAACATACAAAAAACATTCACTATATAAATATGCAAACATTCATAACTATCATGAGATTACTACACATTATAATATAGATCCAATATATATTTAGATCATTAAATCATAAGATGAAGAGATAACCATGATTCAAACTTTATTCATTAAACTCAAAGGCATTCAGATACACTTCCATACACAGAGGCCAAAGGATTTTTAGAATGCATTCACAACAAAATGGAGACATGTCATGCATTCATATATGCTTTCTCTCTCCTCTTTTCACTCATCATATCTATAAGCATATCCATAAGTGATACAAAAACCAACTTGTATCTCTAATTCATCCACCACTTTTGCATCTAATCACTACTACTCTCCTTGTGAAAAATAACCCAACCCTTACATAACCACATGCATTCCCCTTAAGTCTAGTGGAGTGTGGCAGTGATAAAAAAATTTACATCTCACCCTTAACCTCGACCATGGCTAGTTGAATTGTTACAAAAATAGTTACAACAATTATTATGTATCTTTCAGGATTCGTCCTACAGGCAATCTCTTCAAGTCCTTCCATGTAGTACAAAATGGATTAGCACATGCAGTAGATCCTATGTTAGCATAGGAATTGAAAATTAGTGCCATGTGGTGCATCTTCTTAGGCGCATGCATGTTGCAAACTTGTGGCGTGCATGTAGTATTCAAACCCTTAGGGTGCCAACATGGTGGGAAACCATAGATAAGGAAAACATACAATAACATAGCAAGAGAGACTAGGTTGAGTAGAGAATCATCTTCCTAATCCATATAGATTATTGATCCTTAAATATCCAAGAACCAATTTCTACTAAATATCACTACGAAGAAGAGGATTACTACGGTACCATGGAGCACAAAAGGGGGTATCTTCTTGTGTTGTATGGGCATAGAGGGAGTGCCATAGATTGGTTGACTAGAAGGTTAGTAATATAAATTATAAAATGAGTTTTTCTTAGTTAATATTGGAAGCAATTTGTGATGGGACGAGTTAAATTGAAACCTTAAAATTATTTCCCTTCACTTGTTAAGACAAAATTAAAACTCACCTCTACCAATAGTGGTGGATTTTTTCTTTTCCAAAAACTACAGATTTATCTTCCTTACCTTTTTCCAACTCATAGATTTAGATAAACTCCGGTGTGACTCTCCCATTACCAAAATGTTATAAAGTATGTCTTGTACATGAAATTTTGTCTTATGTTTGAATAGGGAATCTTGAGAGTTTTCCACTGGAAAATGGGTTATCTTGTTCATTATCCATAAGGGTGTAAAAAAAATGTGTGTTATCAAAGTTTTCTTTGATCACATTTGTAATAACTTCCTTATATTTCTTCGAGCAGACATGTGTTTAGGGCTAATTAGATATCAATTTTTTTTTTGTTGTGCTACCTTCTTCTTTTGAATCTGATCTTGTAAGAGTGTATATCTAAAAAAATACTATAACTTATTTTCAATCTCAACTAGATCTATCTTTGATGTCTTATTTTCATCATGCATTATGTTCTTTGGAATCAAGATGAAAGGGAAAGAATGGAGGGTATCCTAGTAAAAAATATTTCATTTGAGAGTCTTCAGAGTCTTCAAAATAGTTTAAGATAATTATCATCATGATCAAAATCCAATGGTTATTTGGTATCCTTAAAATAATTTTTTGTAGGGCCTTATATGAATTATGTTTTCTCTTATTTCAAGGGATTGGAAATAGGAATTAACTCTTCATTCCCAAAACTCTCATCATTTGAGGTTGGGTAATTTAGTTTTAATCATACTTTGGGTTTTGCGAAAGGTATATTCTTAAAATCATGCAATGTATCTTATTCACCAAACAAATCAAATGAGTCTGGATTATGATTTCTTTTTAAAATTGAGGATTCAAATTTAGAACAACATAGGATTGAGGTAAGACGTTCATGGTTCATGGGAATACTAGGAAAATAAATATTATGACGATGTGATATATAGTGTTGTGGGTATAAATCTTTGATTTGTGTTCTCAACGATGGTCTTCATCAAATGTCTAGACAAGGTAGGCTCTTGGCCTTGTCTTGTTAGCATTTCATTTATATAGAATACTTGGGATTATAGTTGAGTTCTGCATGTCATTATGTCTGTTGTGGTTTACCCCATGTCATAGAGATATTTTCCTCGTAACATAATTAGAGAGCATACTGGGGATTGATCTTCTTTTTTTTTGGGTTTGGAGTGTGCTCTCCTTGATTTTATCTCTATTATCCCATGTTTCCTTATCGCTTGATTGATTGACAACCTATTTTTACTTTGCATCTACGTTTCTTGGTTTAACCCTTGCCCTGTCAGTGTGTTACTATATATACATGGTTTTTCCCTTGACAGATGCATACATACGCGAGTTGTCCTTATGTATGGTGTGTACATACGTGAATTTTTATCGAAAAATCTCGTACATCATCTCTTTAGTCTTGTTGGCTGCATTTGGTGTCTGCTGGGTGATTTTGGTTGGTTGTTGAGTCTTCTTGGGTCTCTATCTAAGTGCTTACAGAGTGATAGGAAACTTTATTATTGTTGAATTTTCAGGCAATATTCTTTATTATCATATTTTCCATTGTTTGTCCTTGCATCTTGGTCTGAGTGTTTGCTTCTTGGTATCCTCCTTGGCTGGTCTCTTTTTTCTTGCAGTAGGGTCTATATGTGAAGTTTCTATTCTTTCCTTGCATTTTCTTTTCTTTATATCGAACATACAAAAAAAGAATCTTATTTGACATTATGGCATTTTTTCTTTTGACTACTTTGCATTGATTTTGACAAATGTGCATAGATTGCATTTCATTGAAATTATAGAGCTTGCATTGAAAATTACATATAGAAGCATACCATCTCTTTAGAATTCAAGATTAGTACTTAGCAGTGTTTTTATATTCACTTATTTTATATGTCGAGTCACAATACCATCAGTTTCATGGCCACACCTCTTGAGTAAGGAGAAGCCATTAAAAGTAACATTGATTAACTAACATTTATTAGAAACAAATTTATTTTTTAGGGTACACAAACAAGTATAGGACATAGGGCCTTGGAATAGGATTTTTGTGAGTAAACTTCTCCAAGGCTATTAAACTAAACATATGTGTCTGACCAGGGAGTGGTGAAACCCATTGTGTAATTAGTGACGTCAGGAGGTTCCGCTCACACCATATTTAAGAACGAGATCGTGTGAAGTTGGTTGCAGAGATAGCCCACTATTACCTTCTAAGAGTCAGAGATATTTCTGGGGTTCTATTCGTATTTGGGGGTCTTGCTAGTACCTTTACCTTTGTGAGAGGTGGTGCTTTCAAGATTTCAGGATTTGTTACCCTGCCCATATGGTGGACTAGATGATCTAAAAATGAAGAAGACTTGAAAACTTAAATAATTATTGCAATTTGCAACACATAATTTTCAATTTGCAACACATAAATTAAGGACTACTTATGCAAAATACACATAGTCAGCAGCATAAATATTGAACAACAGACATAAAACACAACAATTGATAAAGGAGTTCACCCCTCTTATGGGATACATCTCCTGGTCCAGCTTCCAATGGATCATTATTATTAATTGCTCAAAAGTGCTCAAAAACATGTCTTACAATGCTCAAACTAACAAACCGACTGCTCCAATGGCTTCTCAGCGTCCCAAAACCCCTATCTGGTCTCTTTCGGCACCTCAATCGGTCGAAAAATGAAGAAGTTAGGCCTCCTGGAAGTCTCCTTCTTCAAGATTGTTGTCTCTGGTTCTACAATTCGCACCCTCCTTGAATGAACCTGGCTCATACGCTCTTTAAAGCGTAAAAACCCAGCACCGGGCGCAACCGCGCCAACGGTGCAAACTGTAGGATGGTTAAGGCGCCTCCAGCCCCTAACCGCCTCAACACCTAGGCATATGGCCATGTGACCTCGTGCTGGGCAAAATGGTGGTTAAACCGTTCGAAAACCGTGCAACTTCCATTTTGGGTCCCGCACCAACATTTAACACACAGTTATATGAAACCACGGGTCTTGGTTTCAAACCCCACGCCAATCATTTAACACACGGTTATATATATACAATGCAATACATTGCAATATAATGCAATACAATGAAATGAGCGCGCGCCAATCGGTCGGGCGATATATGTTGGGTCATATGTAATACAAAACAACCACGGGTCGGGGCTAAGCCCCGGCCCGACCCCCCTTTTCATCCAAACATTAATCAACATTAAACATATATGTTGCGGCATAGTAAACAAGGAACAAAGGGCGACACTTTGGTTAGCGGAGAGTTATGAAGTCATTACATAAAGGGGAGGTCCGGGGGTTGAACCCCACGGGCCTCAACACATTTTTATAAATCAAATAGCCAGTCAACGAGCGACACGTGGCGCCAAGGGATTGGGCCACGTGTCCTCATACCATTGACCACCCATGACACATGTCATCCACTGATTCGTCAACCATCAACCAATGAGAGTGTGCCACATCATCCACCTAACACGTCATCATATAGATGGTACGACCCTGCCACATCACCGTACGGATTGTACGGACTGTACGGATAGGTACAGTCAGCATCCAAAAATTTTGCCTATTTGGCTTGGTGAACAGATTGTGATATCTTCTCCATACGGACTTCATTTGATAAAGTAAATATACCACCGAAATCAGGAAGATGAGACAGATGCAATGGCACTGTTTTCGTCGCATTCCGAGCACTTTGAAAATTGAGCAAAATTTGATCCCCTGATCACACCTCCCCATTGGAAAGCTTTTGGACCTCCAAAAGACTATCTCAGTCTATGTGAAGATGAGGGTATAGTTCCCTCACCCTTCCAACCTCAATCCACTTGGCCTTTCTTGGATTCGTCCCTTTAAGACCAACCCACAAACACTCCACATTTCCTCACTTCGAAGTTCGCATCCTCCTGTCAAGTATGGTGTCTTCCTGCAGTTCTGTTAGATACTCTGGAGAAAAATCATCTATGGA
>JASDQU010300500.1:1036-13901 GCA_032191745.1 Picea mariana
ATGTGGAAAGCTCAGGAAGGATAGGCCTTCGAATTCATTGAAGGATCACACAAAGAGGTTGTGTTTGAAGTGTTTAAACAGGCACTGCAATTTTGTGCATAGGAGAACAAGTCTTCGTGGAGGAAGCACTTGATTCATTTCGCAGAATTCATCGGAAAGGAACGAACGGTCGAAATCCCCCGAGGAGATTTCGTGAAGTTTCGAGGACCGTCAGATCTTGCGAAGGTGCAGGGAGGTTACGAAGAGAGCGTTGATAGGTTTCAAGCTCAGGAAGGGCGGAGCCGTTGATCAGGACCACGAGGGTCGTTGGATTCACACGCCTATCGTGAATCGGGGGTTCATGAGTCGAAGTTCCAAATCTTTGAAATAGGAATTGCAATATCGTAAAACGCGATATCCTGATGGTGAAGGATAGTGTGGGGCCACAGCAGGATTAGTGGAGGACAGGTGGCACACCATATCGACATTCGGGGAAAGTAATGTCCCGAATCCATTGACATCAGGATTCACGATCCTGCGAACCCCGAAATCCCGATAGAAGTGACGGGAGGTGAAAAAGTCAACTCGTACATGTGCATCATAGTTTCTTCACGTCGGTTATCGGGAGTCGGTAAATCAAAGTATTCGATATCGCGAGTAACGAAATCACGATAAATAAAATCCCGACAAAGCAGAGAGAAAGTCAACGATTGACTGGCAATCGGGTCTCGGGGATCCGAGAGTGTAGTGATCGACCATTGGACCTGCGAAGTCATGAGTTCTGATTCCCTGATAAGCAAAGAAAGGGGATCGCGCGAGTAGTGCTGTGGGTGCGGATTTCCCGATAGGGAAATAGAAGAACCTTGGAGTTCTTCGGGCCGAGAAAAGAGAAGATCCTGTGTGAGCGGGCGTGCCTGCGGGTGCGGCTGCGTCACTATGCTATCCTTTGGTGTAACTCTATTGGCCCATAGTGCATCAATAAATTTTACATTCCAATTCATTTGGTTCACATTGATTGTCTTTTTAAGAATATGAATCAATGTCTTATTTGTAGAATCAACCAAGTCGTTCCCTTGGGGACAATAATTTGATGATTGACCCATGATGATACCATATTTTTCTGGAACTCCGAATCTTGAAAAGACATTATCTTTGAGGAAAGTGATGATTTCTTCAGAATATTCCTTTTCTAGAGCTACAGATTCTTTCCATTTCATGAAATCGTCAGTTTCAATAAGAATATATGAATGACCTTTCCTAGATTTTGGATTGATTGGTCCGATAACATCCAATACCCATTGTGTAGAAGGTTCTTCAATCATTATAGGTTGCAATGGAATTGCTGCTTTATTTGTATTTCCTGAAAATGTTTGACATGAAATGCATATTCTAATCATTGAATAAGAATATTTGAAAATGATGGGCCAATAAGAGCCAACTCTCATGATTTTGTGTGCAATTTTTGCAGGTGTGAAATTTCCTCCACAAACCCCTGCATGAAACTCTTCTAGCACCTTTTGAGACTTTGTGGAATCAATACACCTTAACAACATTCCATCAAAATTTCTCCAAAATAAGACTTCAACAACTAATACATATTGATTGGATTTCATTTTCAATGATCTTCTTTCCTTTCAAGACATACCAATGGTAAATTGACTAGACTTTAAATAAAATATTATGTTTTTGTACCACTCTGATGTTGATAATGATGACCTCAATGAGATGGATATTTCTTTATTTACTGCATCAATTCATGTCATCATCTTACACAATCCTTGTCCCTTGAATGCTTTCAGAGGCTTGATTTTGATATAATATTGTTGAATTTTGGCAAGCCAGTTTTCCCATTTTCCTTATCTAAGTTGTTGGTTAAGAAACATCTTTACTGGGGAGGTTGGGACATAAGCTAGGACATGAGATGATAAAATGTGTGTCTTGAAATGTGATACTTCTTTGACCAGAGAAAGAGCTTGTTTTTCTATTTCTAAATATATTGGTTCATAATCATCCAATGTTTTTCTCATGAAATTGATTGGTAATTCTTCTCTTTTTGAATTCTTTTGTGTTAATATGGAAGCAATAATATATTTTGCAGAAAAATAATACAATATAAAATATTTAACAAGATTTGGGCTGACAATGATCTGAAAAGATCTTTTAAAGACTATGGTTGAGTTTTAAAAACACAATTTCAGTAAGCATTTAGGAAACTGATGAAAGAGGAAGAATTAATGATGAAACATGGTAGCCATAATAACATATCATATCTGGAAATAAGCATAAATAAAAAACAAAGTTGATAACAGAGTTTGACAATCTCGCCTACGTCTCCGGGCCTTTATCTTAATGGGTGATTATTTCTTATTTCTCTTCAAAGATTCAAAAGTAAATCATAAAAATGCCAAATGGATTACAAACTGATATGTCTGTGTTATGCTAAATCTCAAGAACCCGTCACAACTGACGACACTGAAAATAGATGAACGATGCTCCCAGAAATTGCCTCCTCTCCTCAATGACTCATTCTCATCATAAACTAAAAGCATTGAAAAAAAGTACTTTGTAATGCTCAGAATTCCAAACAGATGGCTCCAATGGCTCCAGAATGTTCAAAAACCCCTAACTGGTCTCTTCCTGCACTTGTATTGGCAAAAAATTGAATAAAATACACTCATGGGAGTTTTCTCCAATACTTGAAGTCCTTTGTTCTGCAAAACACACCTACAGACCTCTAAACCTAGCTCTATGTGCTTTCCCATTTAAAAAACTTGGCACATACTCGTGTGATTTTGTCGCACTGTTAAGGCATTGGCACCCTTTCCCTGGCAGAAGACTAGGTCATATGGCCCATGTGGTCGGGCACCAGACTAACTGTTCGCACCCGCCAGCTAGCCCCCCCTCTGTTTGCTCCAGTCATGTGTCTTGTCCCATGTGGCCACACCCTTAACTTCCACGCACACTCTTGGTTGTTAACCTACCGGTTGTTTAGCCCCTGGATACGCACCTGGGTCAGCGGGCTAGCCAGAACGAACGAGCGCTATCCCAATATATCTGTGCCCAAACAAAAAAACCAATGTTTATATGATAAGGATGTATCATTGGGGGCTGAACCATAGGAATTAACCACATGCCAATATATAGAGAAGAGTCATGTTGTAAAGGTCATATGGTAGCGCTAGGGGCTGGGGCTAGGCCCCAGCCCTTACTCTGCCCGAATTACAATGTATTTCAACTTAAATAATACATTTCGACCATAGTAATTAAGAAACAAAGTGGGCGGGCTGGTATCTCGGCCCTGCAAAAATGCTTCCCCATGCCTAGAGGTCATGGGTTCAACTCTAGTGGAGTCACAAACCATTTTACCACTGCAACCAATGGAGGGGTGCCATGTGGAAGCCCAAGACTGGGCCACATGGCACCAAAAAAATATCCCACATAAATTCCATGTGTCAGACTATGATTCATACAACTGTCAACTCTTTCCCAGTCAACCTTCCAGTCCAATTAGTGTCCATGTTTCATTCGAACCTTGCCACGTCATCCCATACCAACTCAGCTGTATGGATGTGCAACATGTCCCCCTTGAAGTGGTGCCACATGTCACAATATGACTAGTCCACACAACTGCCAACACATCAATGCCACTTCAAATGTATGACCATATGATTTGTACATTCAACTGACACATCAACACTGTACAGACTGCACAGTCATCAAAATTTTGCATGTTTGGAAAAACAAACAAATCATGATATATTTTGCATACAGTGTCCATTTGAGCTCATTCAAGTTGTGTTGGGTTCGTATCGACGAGGCCTGCACACACTTCTGGTTTGAAGCGATTCTGAGCACTTTGATATTTTAGGCCTTCCTAGACCCATTTTTGTTCTAGGATCCATTCTAGATCACGCCTCCCCACTAAAGACCTTTTGGTCCTCCAAAAGGTTACAAAATGGACCTTACTGATTACATACTCATAAGGATAAAACAAAACACTATTTTGTACAAAAATGATGTTATAACAGGTCATCATTACAACATGTGTGATTACATTAATGGAAGAAAAATACAATGAAGATGTGACATCCACTTCTGACAAAACCAAGTGAATTGTTTTTTTCCTTCATGTTGTTCCTCTTGCTTCGCTGGTACCGCCTCTTCCTTTGTGATTACATGCACAATCTTTTTTTCCTTCTTTGGACGAAGCTCCAGATTAATCTTCCAACATTTAGCCTTTTGATGTCCACCCTTTTTACAATAAGTGTAGTGGTTTTTCGACATCCAAACTTGTTTTCCCTTCTCTTTCTTCCATTGTGGAGTTGATTGTTTATGTTGTGTCTCCTTCCTGGTCGACATAAATTTCATGTACAAATATTTTCTCTTCCAACACTTGGCCACACAATGCTTGGGTGAAGGACAAAACGTACAAGGATACATATTCCACAAGTTTTGAATTACATGATTATGCTTTTTATAATAAAAAAGAGATTTGGAACAACCATGACCATTATACCTTTCTTGCTTATCTTCACTTTTCTTTGGAGTTGAATTGCATTCACTATCACCATCATGAAGTGATACACCATCACCTTTCTTGAATTGTTCCCACAATTATTTAAGCTGGTCATTTGAAGCATCACTTGCTTCCAATGTTTTGGAGCATTCTCCAATATCCTCTTCACCATATCCCAATCCTAAATAACAAGGCCTTTCCATGACCTCTATGGGATTAACAATACCTTGGCCCTTTCCTTCATAACCCATCTTGGTTAGCAATTTCAAACCTATACCTCTTGTATGTTTTTCAAAAGCACCAAAAGAACCATCTTGATGGGAACAATACAAAATTGATGAATTACTTCCACTGCATACCTCATAGATCATTTCTGAATCAGGTGTAGAAGGCAATTCCTTGAATTCTTCTTCACGTTTGTCATTCTTTTAATATTTCCCTTAAATCGATCTCTTTCATTCCAAGCACTCTTCATACAACACTTTCAGCATCTCTGCCATGGAAAAGAGAGTATTTCGAAAATCCTTCTCATCTTGAGAAAGTCCCTGTTTAGATGCCATTTTCTCACTTTGAGATGTCCACCTTCTTGATCCAATCTCAGGATTTTCTTCAACAATATCACCTTCACCATGATGCAACTTTTCCCTGGTAAGCATGCAAACTCAAAAACCAACTATCAACTAGCTCTGATACCACTTGATCCGAAAATATCTTTTAAAGACTATGGTTGAGTTTTAAAAACATGAGTTCATTAACCATTTAGGAAACTGATGAAAGAGGAAGAATTAATGATGAAACATGGCAGCCATAATAACATATAAGATCTAGAAATAACCATAAAGAAACAAAAAACCATAAACAACAAAGTTGATAACGAAATTTGGCAATATCGCCTACGTCTCCAGGCCTTTATCTCAGTGGGTGAGGCTTTCTTATTTCTATTCAAAGTTTCAAAATTACATCATAAAAGTGCCAAATCAATTACAAACTGATCTGGATGTGTTCTGCTAGATCTCAAGAACCCATCAAAATTGACGGCACTGAAAAATGGATGATCGAAGCTCCCAGAAATGGCCTTCTCTCTTCAATGGCTCATTCTCATCATAAAATCAAAGTAATAAAAACAATACTTTTCAATGCTCAGAATGCCAAATAGATGGCTCCAGAATGTTCAAAAACCCCTAGCTGGGCTCTTCTTGCACCTGGATTGGCCAAAAATTGAAGAAAATACACTCCTATGAGTTTTCTCCAATACTTACAGTCCTCTATTCTGCAAAACACACCTACAAACCTTTGAACCCAGCTCTGTGTGTTTTCCCAATTAAAAAAATTGGCACCCACCCATTTCTGAAACTTGGGTAATTTTGTCGCACCATTAAGGTGGTGGCATCCTCTCCCTGGCGGAGGACTAGTTCATATGGCCCATGTGGTCAGGCGTCGGACTAACTGTCCGTACCCGTCAGCTAGCCCCTCCTCAGTTTGCTCCGGTCATGTGGCTACACCCATGTGACCACGCCCTTACCTTCCACATGCATGCTTGGTTTTTAAGCTCTCGGTTGTTTATCCCCTAGATACGCACCTTGGTCGACGAGCTAGCTGACCAGGCATTATCCCCATATATCTGCGCCCAAAAAATAAACCCAATGGTTATATGATAAGGATCTATAGTCGAGGACTCAACCATAGGCATTAACCACATTTCAATATATAGAGAAAAGTCATGCTGTAAAGGTCGTATGGTAGAGTCGAGGGCTGGGGCTAGGCCCCAACCCTTACTCCGCCTGAATTACAATGTATTTCAACTTAAATAATACATTTTGACCATAGTAATTAAGAAACAAAGTGGGCAGGTTGGTATCCCAAACCTGTCAAAATGCTTCCCCATGCTCGGAGGTCGTGGGTTCGACTTCGGTGGAGTCACAAACCATTTTACCACTGCAACCAATGGATGGGTGCCACGTGGCAGCCCAAGACTGGGCCACGTGGCACCAAAACATTATCCCACATAAATTCCACATGTCAGACTATGATCCATACAAATTTCAACTCCTTCCCAGTCAACTTGCTAGTCCAGTCAGCGTCCATGTGTTGTACAGACCTTTCCACATCATCCCATGCCAACTCGGTTGTACGAATGTGCCACGTGCCACCCTTGCAATGGTTCCACATGTCACAATATGACTGGACCACACAACTTATAACACATCACTTCCATGTCAACTGTATGGTCGTACATCCTGTATAGTCAACTTCCACGTTAGTACTGTATGGATTGTAAAGACTGCACAATCATCAAAATTTTCCCTGTTTGGAAAAACAAATAGATCACGATATATTTGGCATACGGTGTCTGTTTGAGCCCGTTCAAATTGTGTTGGGTTCTTATCAACGAGTCTTACGTACACATCCATTTTGAAGCGATTTTGAGATCTTTGATTTTTTAGGCCTTCTTGGACCCATTTTGGTTCTGGGATCCATTCTAGATCAAACAAGGACTAGAGCAGTGGTGATTGCATGCTTTATTCTAGTGAATGTTGCTAGAATTTCTCGAGCCCATTCAAATTTTTGGTCTTTTTTCAATAATACATTGATGGGATTAACACTTGTAGTGTAGTATGGGAAAATATATTTGTACAAATTTATGTTTCCAAAGAAAGACTAAACTCCCTTTTTTGACTTTGGAGGACTCAGATCATTAATGGCCTTGATTATTTCTGGATCTATGTATATTCCTTCTTTACTAACTATGTGTCCCAAAAGTATTCCTTCCGATACTATAAACAAACATTTCTTAGGATACAAAGATATACCATACAACTTTCAATGTTCAAAACATTTCATTCAGTGCTTGATATGATCTTCTCTTAATTTGGAATGAATATTCAAATCATCTTGATAATCATCCACAAACTTCCCAATTAGATCTTTGAAGACATGGTCCATCTCCCTTTGGAATTTTTCTCCAACATTCTTTAAAACAATTGGCATGCAAACATAAGCATAATTCTTCCATGGTGTGATAGAGGCAGTCTAGGGTCTATATTCTTCAACAAGAATCTGTTGGATGTATCTAGAGAAACCATCAATTATAGACATTAAGGATGAACCAATAACTTGTTTCTACAACGTCTCAATGTTTGGAAGTGGATAATTATCCCTGTTTCTTGCTTTGTTTAGATCCTTGAAATCAACAAAAATATGAATTTCCCCTTTCTTCTTTCTAACCATGACAACATTTGAGAGCCACTTTGAATGTCTGATTGGAAAAAATATGCCAGCTTTCTTCAATTTTTCCCATTCCATTTTTACTAAAGGATTCAACTTTGGATTAACCATTCTTAGCTTTTTCTTTAAAATATTCACTCCTTGTTTAAGTGGTACAATGTGCTGAAAAATTGACTTATCACATTCTTTCAAATCATTATACGTCCAGGAAAAAAAATTCATAGAATTCTTTGAAAAGCGAAGTGTATTGCTCAATTTATTCCATTTTACAACTGGTACTGACATTTTTATACTTGGGAGCATCATGTGTACCAATATTTATCTTTTTTGTCTCTTGAACTTTTCTGACATATACTTCTTCTTTCAAATTTAGAATTTTGGTTTGATCATCCCTTGTGAAAAGAGATTCCAAATTGACACAATATTTTGAGATAACTACAATAGTTTGATCATCAATATTTTCAGAAGAGTCACTTGAGTGAGTGATAAAATCAACAACATGCTCATCATTTTCGAAAAATTGCAGATGCTCTTGATTGTCAGGAATTGAAGGTCTAAATATTCTTTTAACACAAAATGTGTTTTGACTTTGGGAATCATCTGGGTTGAAGAGAGATGCAACCACCACCAGTGAGTCAAATTTTTTATTCCTATCTAATGGAATAAAAGAGATAAGGAATGAATTGAAAGAGTCCATGAATTCACATGCTCTTTTTTCATAGTGCATCAACTTTTATTTTCTGATTCTATATTTCTTCTTGATATGGTTTATGACCAATTTTGAGTCACCAGTTATTACCAGATTCTCAACTTTCATTTGGAGTGTAATAATCATTCCTTGTATCAGTTCTTCATACTCTACTTCATTATTTCTACATTTAAATTCCAATTTGATGGAATGCATATATATAATGGATTGAGGACTTTTAAAATGATCCCAACTCCACTTCCAAATTTAGAATAGGTGCCATCAAATGACATCTTCCAAAAACCTTGAAATTTGTTTACTCCCTCTTGATTTAAAGGGTTGATTTGTTTTGGAAGAAGTACAACATAATTTCCAAGTCCAACATCAATATAATTTTGCATTGATTCATTCTATTTCTTTCTAAATGACGTGGTATTTCTATTTTCTCTAGGGACTCTAACCATTGTCTCATCTTTATTAGGAAACACCATACAACTTACATTGTTCATAATGTAACCTCCAATCAATGAACACCAATCTCTTCCTAATACAACTTCATAAGCTGGAGGAAAGTTTACTACTATAATAGTAAATACTATTGTGATGTGAGGAGTTTCACTTATCCATGCACATAAATATTTTATCTTGCCATATGCGAGGACTTTTCTTAAATCAATAAGATATATAATTTCCCCAGTCTCATAGTACTTGGTACATTCCATTCCTAACGCTTCCATCAATGACAAAGGAATGATATTGTTGGTAGATCCTCTATCAACCAAGAAATTATGAAATACAACATCATGATTTTCTACGGTCATGTAGAACAGTCATAATTTACCCCTTGGTCTCACTAATGGAAATTTTTGTTGTTGCCTAGAATTTATGACAACAACTTCTATTCTTGTGTTTGAATCATCAAGTATTTTTAAAATATTTTTCCTTTGTTGTGGTATATTTACCACCTCCATGAAGGGAAAGGTAATTATGAGTTTGGCCAAATCATCAATCAAATTATAATTCATCTGTGGTGGAGTCTTTTCCTAACTAGAAATTGCTTGTTTCTTTGTTGATTTTGCAATGTTTTCTTTGGTATTTTCTTTTTCTGGTGCTTATTTTGTTTTGAATTTACTAAATTGTGCTCTTGTATGGACAACATTCTCTTGTAAAATATCATGATATTTGTGTTCATAAAAAATGTAAAAGGATGATGTACCTTCATCCATCTATATCGACTCTAAAATTTCATCTTGAATGTTGTCCTCCCTTTGATCATCATTCTCAAAACTTTCCTCTTCAAAAATTTCTTCTAATATCCCAGCATTAGGGTTTGGCACTCTTGGTGCACTTGGTCTATGATCTTCATTTCTTTCCTTTCTTACTCTTTGATATTTCAATGAAATTCTTGTATTTTGGTTGGGTTTAATAAATTTTTTAGTTCTTTTGAACCTAGTGATCTCATTCTGCATCTATCTGATGTTTTTTCTCATCTGATCAATCTCTATTCTTTATCTTGTTTCTAGAGAAACTACTGGATCATTTCTAACAATAGGGGGAACCCTATACTAGGATCTCTCCACAATTTCTTCAATTTTCAACATTTCTTGAAGTTGATGGTCCTTGATTTGATATAACAAGATTGTTCATTTGTCTTTGTACCTTCCCAAGAATAATCTCAAGGTCAACGTTAGTCTCCAACACAAATTCTTCCAACTTCGTTTCAATTTGGATGGATCCGTACAAATCATTTATTTGTGAAGATATAATCACATACTTGACATTTAAAGGCATTGTATTCTTATAACAACCAAATATAACAATAGAATTTAGTCATTGTTCCTATGGAATTTGATTTAAAGTCTTGAAGAATCACAAATTGAAATCTCTTATTCTCTCACCTTTCTTGAGGTGGATTTGACTAAATTGTGTGAGAAATGTATGATATGAAATGGGGGGTGCATACATTGTCATGAATGAATTCTCTAAGTCATCAAATGATGTGATTGATTAAGCAGGCCATTCATAAGTGGGCCCAATCAAGGTTTGCAAAAAGACTCTTACCATCATATCATCATGTTCTATTAGGTGGATATCACATAAACAAGGAATTGATTCATGTGTCTCTTTGGATCCATGATTCCATCTCCTAAAAGAACTAGAAAAAAACCTTGAGGGAGGGTTGGTAATGTATGCTGTTCTCCTTGAAAATTGAGAGGGATGGACCTAGCCCTCCTTTTTGGAATTATTTGTCTTTCATTTCTTTCTCGATTCTTAGGATTCCCGTTTCTTTCTTCTATATCCCCCATTATTAGGGTTCTTCTTATTTCTAATCGAGAACTTTCACCAACTTCGTGCAGATGTAATATTTTGATATTGCTTCTTGTTAGTAGACCTTTGTAAGATTCTGTTTTTTCTTGGATTTACACCCTTCTTCTTTGTCTCAATGCTATCTCTCTTTCTTCCTCTCAAGCAAGGTTTTCCCAAGATCTTTCAAGCTCTTCATGACTTTTTGTTGTTGTCAACACTAAATGATACAATTGATGAAGCATAATTCACTGATTTATAATTCCAACTTGTAACCGAGGTTGATTAGGTTTTGGTTGAGTCACTAAGATTTTGGTCTGCGTACTAGCCTTTTGTTCTCTCCAGTATGGTCACAAAAAATGTTGATGGTTAGATTGGTCAAGATCGAAACAAAAACCTCACGAGGATAAAATCCCCTTTTGTTTTTATAGAGGTGGTACTCCTCTGTAAATGTTTGAAAGATGTATATTGACTTTCTTTAAAAATGGGGGAATGCTAAATAGTAAGCCCCACTACTTAATGCTTGAAATAAAATACAAAATACAATTCAAATATAAAATACTATTCACATAAAAATCTCCTCAGAGAAGGACCAAGAATATTTTGAAAAATGAAATAAAATAAATACATAATATTATATAGAAATAAAGAAACCATAATATCAAGAAAAGACATTCCTCACATGCATCAGAGCATAATACAATTTGGTCACATTCATAATATAGAAAGTTATGAATCAACAATAGATAGATGCTAGCGGGGAAAATCCCCCTATTACTATATTGGGTCGGAATATAGGAAGAGCACAAACTTCCCTTAAAAGACAATCTTATTTCTAAACTACCCCAAATAATATGAACTTAAAAGACAAGAGAGGGAAAAGAAGGTGTACCTTAGGTCCTTTCGGCTGGTGTATACCTCCTTCTCCTTTGTAGTTTCTTGGGATGCTGGTCTCCTCCAAAAGTTGACCTCCAAACAATTTAGACAACAAAGCTACAAGATATTATATCTCTACTTATCAATGTTAGGTTTCATATATAAATGTAAATGAATTAATCAATTAAGCACAAAAACACAATATTTGGGAAAAAAACATAACTCTTTTATTCAGATGTGAATATTACAAAAAGTTACAACCTTGTTATCAAAAGACGCTCCACGATCCTGGTCTAGGCTCCTCTTACTTCTACTCCAAGTGCATCATTCACATGATACCCCTCATAATCAACTAATCTCCTTGGAAAATAGGAAGGGGATTGTATAGGGAGAGGGATGGAGGGGGAATGGTCAGGCCAAATCTCAGAAGGGGCTACAAAGCTTGGGCTAAAAGGGGAAGGGATTTCGGCAGAGTTTCTTTGTTATAATTCTTGATGTTGGAATGGGACCCCAATCACTACTACATATGACCAAATTTGCCACGATTTTTTGTTGCTATTGGAACACATATCCATTGCACTTTCCATGAAAGAAAAGATATTTTTCGTGGAAATTTGTTCGTCGCTATATCCACGAACCAATTATTCATGGAAACAATGACGAAATAATCCCTCCACATGTCATCATCCTCAAAATAGGTTTACCTTATAAATAATGGCAATAACGATGAAAATTCGTAGCAATAGCGATGAAAAACATTTCCAAATTAAAAAACTTACCAACAGATTACGACACAGATGCCATACGTGCGACAGAAAAGTGTGGAAAGTTGCGACGAAAAAGTGTGGCAATAGCGACGAAAATGTTTAGTAGAGAAAACAATTACGACGCAGATGCTATATGTGCAATGAAAAACCGTGGAAAAGTGTGACAAACTATCACCGATATTTCCATGTTGCCTGTAGGTTTAAAAAAAAAAAATCTACATGAGAAGCTAGATGTTGGAATTTGTGATTGACCCATACTCAATAGTTTCATGTGTGATTGAGCCTTCAAAGGGTTTCTTATGTGAGAAGGGATTATCAGAGGGGGTTTGGGACTTATTAGGTGTCTTTCTTAGTGGAACAAAAGGGAAACCCAAGGCACCTTGGGATGAAGGGGAAGATAAAATACATTCCCCTTGAGTGAATGGTTTTGATTGAGATATTGGGGCTCTAAACTAGAGGTCAAAAACAATTTGGTAGGGGTATCCCAGGGGGAGAATATGGGAGATGTAT
>JASDQU010300501.1:0-13901 GCA_032191745.1 Picea mariana
ATCATCTGATTTACACTTCCTAAGAGCACTGGTTTATTTAACTATCTGATAAGCAACCTCTCCATTGAGCTATTGTGATATCCCATCGATCCATTTTTGCTATAAAATATTGAATTCCTAAGTTACCAGGCATACTTAGTATACAGCCCTAAGTAGTTTCCTGGAGTGCTAACAAGGTGAAATGTTTTGGCCGTTAATTCTTTATTTAAAAGTTAAGCCTTTTAAGTTATGGGTTTTCATAGATTCAAGAAAACTTTGAAAGACTTAATGAGAGTCAAGATGATAAGCAAAAGACAACATTTTTCATAATGAAGTCGAATTAGAAAATGAAAAAGATCAAGTGGTACCCAAAAAGTGAAATTTGACATGGATTTTTAGGGTGTGTTGAGTGCTCAACAAATGGCGACTTACTGGGCGAAAGAAGAATCTTTGTTCCTTCCTCGGGATCGGGTGATGAAAAAAACTGATTAGGAACTTAACTGGTTTTCATCAGAGATTATTTTAACTTTGCATTTGGAATTTTCCCGGTTGATGCATCTGGATCTGCCTGTGGGGTTTTTAAACCTTTATTCCACCTTCTTTTCCTGTGACCTTGACTCATGCCTTCTTTTGACAAGATTATAGTAAATCATTCATAGGCACTGAGCACTTTTGTTACCTTCATTCATTTTCTACGGTGTTGCTCCACTGCCAGCGAGTGTCCATAGCCTCGACGGAGTCACCCTGATGTCACAGACCTTGATCCGCTGCCAGAGAGAATCCATATCCCTGGTGGAGTCACCCCGACGTCACAGACCTTGCTCCGTTTCCAACGAGTGTCCATAGCCTCGACAGAGATATCTGCATACCCTTTCCTACTGTGTGCTCATTTTATATAGTTGACTTTTATTTCAGCAGAATGCCCTGAGTGAGTGGGAGAGAAGGATGTCTGTTATTTGAAAAATTATGAGGTGATTAAGATGAAGCTTACTAGATCTATCTCTAAGGTGCATGTAGTCCTTTCCATCTTTCCTCCTTTCCCTTAAATTCTTACCAAATCAATAAGTAGAAACTTCCGCATTTCTCCAAAGTTGTTCCTCTATGCAGGTTAGATGGAAAATTCCTTGAAACAACCATAGGTTCCCCATCGTTTCTTGTGTTTGTATGTGAGCAACGAGTTAGGAAGAGAGTTCACTATGTCACATGATTTTAGGTTGACCATTGTATTTCTAAACACAATCTTTCAAAAGCTCGGAAGGATGATCGCGAAAGACAAACAAAAGGTAAAAAATGCAAAAGATAAATCGATGCATCAATATTTTTTTTTTAATAAATGAAAATATTGTTTAAGGGCTTGGCCATTTACTGGGAGAGCGCCAGATTCTCCCCTCATATTTTGTAGTCGATATGTCCTAACCGAATCTTCTCAGCGACCTGGAAAGGTCCAAGCCATAGATTCTGAAACTTAAAATTTTTTCCATTAGGCTCGTTTGCTCTGTCCCATTTTAGGACTAAGTCTCCTATTTCAAAAATTCTTCTCTTTAGCCTTATGCTTGTCAAACCATATTTTAACTATCCACTGGTGGGATATTAATTTTGATTTAGCTTTCTCCCTTTCTTCTTCTAACATGAGCAGGGTGTCAATTCTTTGTTGTAAGGTTGACGAGGGATGCCCCCCTGGACTCCTGAGAAAGTTGAAGATATGGAAGATATAGTATGTTTAGGAGAATGGATTCTTGTCCATATACTATAAAGTATGTGGAATTACCTATAGCTTCATTGGGTGTGACTTTGTCGGCCCATAAAGCATTATGGAGTATATTATGCCAATTCTGCTGGTTGTCTGCAACTGTTTTCTTCAATATCCTCATCATGTTCTTATTAGTTGATTATGCCAGTCTGTTTCCTTGTGGATAATAATTTGCAGAGTATCTAATTATGATTCCTTTGTCTAGGGAAAAATATGTTAATGAGGTGGAAGAAAAGTAAGATGCATTATCAAAAACAAGAAAAGAAGGGACACTGAACCTTGTGATTAATTGTTGCTCTATGAATTGGATTACCACTTTCTTGTTTCCATGAGTCAAGGGAATGGCCTCCACCCATTTTGTGAAATAATCGGTGGCAGTAAGTATGTACTTGTTTTGTTTTGAATATCTTGGTGTAATATCTCCTATGATATCTAACCCCCATTGCTCAAAAGGATTAGAAACGATCACCAGTTGGAGTGGTACCGCTGCTCTCTTTTCTCTCCTAGCGCTTATTTGACAAGTTTTATCGTTTCTAGCCTATGTGTGAGCGTCCTTGAACAAAGTGGGCCAATAATAGCCAAATCTTAGTATCTTATGGGCAGTGGTGTCTCCTGCAAAGTTTCCACCAACAGGGCCATCATGGAGCTCCTTTAGAACCTTATCTACATCTTCACATTCGAGGCATATCCAAAGTACCCCATCATAATTAGCCCTGAATAACACTGAATTTATGAGGCGATATTGTGCATATTTTAACTTGAGAGCTCTCATTTCCCTATGGTTGAGGTTTTCTGGGCAAGTCCCATGATGTAGTAGATAAGTCAATTTCTCATACCAAGACTCTCGTCCTAGGGAAATGTATGAAGCTTCAACACACTATAAGGCCATTTCATTTTCCCATCCGGGGTCTTCATTTACTTGGTCCTGGGCTTCGACTTTAGGCTTGCATAACCCTTGCCATTTAACCAATTTAGCAGGATTTATATCTAGATCAAATTCTTGGACTACTTCCATCCAATTCCCTCTTCTTTCCACCATCTCCTATTGAGTAAATAGGGATCGAACTGCAGGGTGAGGCACGATTACTTTGGTATGGTTCTTGAGGATGTAAGATCTAAAAAGTTTTACTGCCTTGTAAACCGCATAAGCTTGTTTATATATAGCGAGATAATTTATTTCGATACCCTGGAGGTTAGTACTCATGAACGATACCGGGGCCTTGTGTTTTTCATCATTGATCTGAGTTAGTACCGTGGCTAACAATTGGTATGAAGCGAAAGTATAGAGGAAGAAATATTTGTTGAAATCGCGACTTCGTAGCACTAAGGCTTGCGAGATTGCAATTTTAATATTGCTGAAAGCCTCCTTCCATTCATCATCCCACTTAAACTCAACATCCTTACGAATCATTCTTTGTAAGGGTTTGATAGTTTCCACCAAATCGGGAGTGAACTTCCTCACAAAATTGATTTTCCAAAAGAATGACTTCATAGCCTTCTTGTTGTGCGGAAATGGAAGCTGAGTTATAGCCTTAATTCTTCTGGGTTCTATGCGAATTCCTGCTTGAGATATGATGTGGCCTAACAACTTACCTTCCTCGACATTGAAAATATTTTTCTTAGGGTTTAAAGATATTATGTACTTCCTACACCTTTCGAAAATTTGGGTTAAGTGTTGGATGTGATTTTCTTTGTTCTTTGAATATACAGTCACATCGTCCAAGTACACTACTGCACACTTGCTGATTAGTCCCTGAAATGCTATGTCCATGGCCCTCTGGAAGGTTTCTTTTGCATTGATTAACCCAAAGGGCATGCGTTTATAGGCAAAAATTCCCCACTTGGTTTGGAAGGTAGTTTTCAAACGGTCTTCCTCTGAAACCAGAACTTAGTTGTAACCTGAGAAACCATCTAGCAGGGAGAAAATCTCAGATCCAGACATGGTTTGCAAGAGTTTATCCATTGGTGGGACTGGGTAGTTTTCCTTTTTTGAAGCTCTGTTGAGGTTTATGAAATCTATGCATAGGCGAATTTCGTGAGACTTTTTCCTCACGTGAACCAGATTTTCTACCCATGCAGAGTGTGTAACCTGGAAGATAATTTTGGCATCTAACTATTTCTTTAACTCCTAATACATGATAGGATACAAGGATGGGTGGTACTTTTGGAGTGTTTGTTGGAAGGGTTTCACTTCAGGTTCTAATGGGATAGTGTGTTGAATGATGTGAGTATCGTAAGTTTTCAGATCCCGGTAGGACCATGCGAAGACATCTTGATATTGTCTGAAAAGTTTTATATAGGCCTTCATTTCCTCTTTAGATATAGTCTTATTGATATTTACATCCTTTGGATTTTTCGAGGTTCCGAGATTTATAGTTTCATGCATGGGACAAGAACTGCCAGTCTTTGCATTTTTTGACCCCTTAAATCTTTCCTTTAGATCAAAAAGGTTTTCTAAGTTGGCTATCCATTTTGGTATCGTGTGAGACTTTGATTTGCCAGTCGGTCGATTTGTATGAAGGTCGGTTTCCATCGACTATTCTTGGAATAATTCATCGTCAATAGCCAAGTCCTTAAAATTATCTTGGTTAGTCAAAACGTTTATGATCTACTCATCTCCTTCAAAGACTTTCCAATTATAAATATTGTTTGGCACTGATGATTTGTAGAGTAGTTCTACGGTGAAACGAAAATCTTCATAATATTCCAGAGGTGATAGCCTTGAGGCAGCAGTGGACAGAGAATCAACAAGAATGTTCTTCGCTCTGGGGATTGTTGTGAGGTTGAAATATTTGAAATGTTCTATTATCCTATGAACTTCTTGTTGGTAATTATTTAGGTGTGGAGAGTTGAAATGTATAGTATTCTTTATCTTCCTGACAATGATTTCAGATTCTCCGAAAACCTTCAATTCTTGGATGTTCAGGTCTATGGCTTTCTTTAACCCTTGTACTAGAGCTTCATACTCGAAAGTGTTATTTGTACATTCAAATTCTAGTCTATAGGACATAAAATGTCTTTTTCCTTTTAGATTAACGAGGATACACCCTTCTCCTGACCCTCCTTGTGATTTAGATCCATCAAAGTACAAGGTCCAAAATTGCAGGCAAAATCTATCAACTTCCCCTTTCTTATTACTCTCCTCTTTTCCTCCCATGAGTTCTATGATCTCTAATGCAAGATCTTGGAAAAATAGGGTTTCCTCTGCCGTCGTCGGCAATTCCTCTCGAAAAATCATTTCGGAGTTTTGGGTAAGAGGGACGTTAGATGAGAGAATGGGGGAATTCTAGAAGTAAGAATCAAAGGAATAATTTCCTAGCATAGGGAAATCTGTCGATGAGGTTTCGTTTAGGGTTTCTAGATCAGTAACAGTCTGTTTCAGATATCTTTCCCTATCAATCCTGATCATATTTTTGTGCCCCTTTAATGGAAACCAAAGGTGATCCCGGTCTATACCAAAGTATCCGTTTAAATTTTCAGACCAATCTCGGATTAATAACAACCCGTAAGCTTCTAGGATATCTACTACAATGATATCAATCACTTGCACAAATTTGGGATGTGTCACTATTCTGATCATTACGTCTTTGAGTTCTCCCATGACCTTCACCTGAGTTTTGTCTAATTGTATTACATGTTTATCTCTTTTGAGAGGAACAACATTTAATTTTTTGCAAATAGACAAGGGCATAACATTTCAAGATGCTCCTGAATCTACCAAACAATTGTGGAGGTTTCTGTTGAAAATTTCAAACGTTAAAAGGAAAGGTGGGAAAAAAGGTCTTCCCTTCTTATCTTCAGAGCAAGCGTTCATAGTTGGTTTATTCCCTAGATTTGTGGGATTTAGATTTCTTCCTGGGTCAATGCTTGTCGCAGGGTTTTATACTGATTTCAAAACTTGTAGCAGGAAGTCCTTTTGCTGAGGGATTCTACATATGTCCATAACTGATATATTAGCCTTTAGCTTCTTCAAATATTCAACTATTTTTTTATCTAGCATGGATGCTTCTCGGGTATGGATGCTTATAGGGTTCTTACGGGGGGAAAAAAGTGCTTTTAGGTGATCAGGAGTTGATCTTCCTTCCAAAGTTTGGATCATAATGAGATTGGTTGAGATAGATTGATCCCTACTTCGTGTTTTCAAAACCAATACTTTTGCAGGTGGTTCTTGAACTTCACATAGGTTATTGGAAGGCATAGGTAAATCAGGATCCCATATTAACATGGTTGTTTCTTCTGGTGGATCGACCTCTTCTTGATCAACAATATTTATACTGGAGCTGCTTGTTTGTTCGGTCATGGAGACTTCATATAGAAACCGGTTATCCATTAAATTCATAGCATGTACCCATTGAGGGAAGTCTCTTTCAGAGTGGTTCTATTGGTGATAAGTACAAAAAGAGTCAGATGCTACATTTCCTAGATCGATGTTTAGGTTGGCTGGGGGCGGCTCAATGGCTTTGAACGGTGGGTTTTGTTTAAAGAAAGGCTTATAGGGTCTTTGGCCTTGGTTTCCCTCCACTGCACTTCTTTTCATGTCTATGATTTCATTTGATAACTTCTTAACCATACATTGTAGGTCTTCTATGTCTCCATTACCATTTTCAGGACCTTGTTCTGTTTGTTTCCCTGTGGGTCCAGTTAACAAGAGTCCTCTTCTGGGAGGAGGTTGAACTTATTTCTTAACTAAGGAGACCTGGCCCTCTTTACATCCTTTCATTTGGAACTCTATCATTTTGGCTTCTTCAAAATT
Organism: Picea mariana; assembly: GCA_032191745.1. Taxonomy (NCBI): domain Eukaryota; kingdom Viridiplantae; phylum Streptophyta; class Pinopsida; order Pinales; family Pinaceae; genus Picea; species Picea mariana. The sequence goes on from JASDQU010300501.1 coordinate 6,483, forward strand.
CCCAACTAGGGTTATTTTGGTAGCCCTCTTCACAAACATGGAAATATAAGCTGGGAGGGCATTAGCGTATACTTCGATTTGCAACTCCTGAGTAGGTTTAGCTTCAGAATGGAATTTGTTTAATATGATGGTGAATATTTTATTAAAGTATTTGACCCTTTCCTTTGAACTCATGGTGGTGGAGAACAACTCAGCCATCAGAGCTCCCATAGTAGTTTCTTTTGTAAATTTATCTAGAAAATCTTTCTGAAACTTCGTCCAACTAGTTACGGATCCTACGGGTAAGTTAAAATACCATCTAGAAGTTGAATTCTCAAAAGTCTAGGGGAATATCATGCATACTACATATTCATGTTGGACATCCATAAGTCTGATCACTAGTATGAATTTCTTGATATGATCTTCAGGCAATCCTGAGGTTTCAGGGTCAAATTTAGGAAGTAACTTCTTTGGATGTCAGGGAAGGTTATGGATTCGTCCAGGGATGGCCAAAGCGTCTCTGGAAAACCAAGGTTGATTGTTCTGAGGTGGGTTTCCCCTCTCTTCATTATGGTCGTTATTGTCTTCCGTGTCTTCAGAACTTGAGTTAAACTCTTCCTCTTTCGAAAAATCGTCCAGCTTAGAGACGTCGTCGGCTGGCATTTCAGGGATTAGATTAAGAGGATGTTCGATTTCAGTGATTGCGAAATCTATTAGGTCTTCTACTATGTGCACAAAAACCTGGTCGGGGGTGTTGACAATTAGTATGCTTATTTTTTTATCTTTGAGGAAGTATCGGAGCTAAGGATAGCGCACCGATCTGTCGGGTGTATGATCTTGTGATTCTTCTGAATTGATTTAATTCCTCACAATGAAGAGTGTAAGGTATATTAGGGAACAAGTGTTCTTCATCGGTATGGGGTGAGTAACTCGTTTAAGGAGTACTCAGTGTGTGTGGGTTGTCTTGGGAATGACTAGCCATGCATGTGGGCTATTTTGAATCTATAGGTTGTCTGGGATATTATGTGAAATATATATTCAACCATTCATTCATTAGGCCCTCCTTCTAGCACCAATTCTGTTGATGGGGCCTAAATCCCTTTAACTCAAGTACAATAGCAACCAAACCCACCACCGATCCCCATTAGACTCTGTAATATTTCATGGTGGAATGGTTCTCCAGATCTTGCGATCGGGCCGAAATAATTGATGGGCTTTACATTTTCTTGTGAAGGATTTCTCCTTCGGTTCAGACATTCTCTTTTTGTATTTTCTCTTAGGCAGGGTTGATATAAGATAAAGGTGGTATAAACAAACTATGTAACAAAGTGGGAACAAACTAAACTACTAGAGAAGAGGTTGAGCTTGGGATAACCCTTTACTCTAGGATGCAGGCAATGATCGTATACCACAGGCCTAGTACTAATACATTAACCATGTGAATATTCCAATTACTGATTGAGATACAAATTATCAGAAGAAAACATACATGTGATAAGCGACGACAAGTGAAATAATTCTCTCAACTCTAATCATCAATCACATAACAACACAAAGATTCATTTTCATCATTAGAGAAAGAACTGTAAAACATTGCATCAGATAACTTATCAATAGATTTAATAGCTCTTACTCGTTACTGCATCCATTCATGGGGTGAAATAGGTAATGGTTCTTCTCCACATCCAATCATACACACATTTGATGAAAACATAAACTTGTCTCTAGTCCAGAAGGACTTCTCAATTAAAGGAAGCTCTGAAATAGTTCCTAACAAAACCAAAAAAGAGAGATTCTTGCCACAACCAGTGACCCTTCACTAATCGGTCGATGCTTCTATTTATAACACAAAGTTAACTAAAAATAATGGCTAAAGTGCAGATAATCAAAACAAAATTTGCCACATGGAATTCACTCCTATGAGTCTTCTATGAGTCATCTCAAGATATCACTTAAGAGGGTGACTCTTCTCGCACTCTGACCATTGGATGAATAGATCCTCGCAGGTATTGGTGTATGAGAATCTATGTTGTTCCATCGGGGCTGAGTGAATCTACCTTATCTCTACTGCATGTGCTCGATACTTGAATATACTGGCACTTAACTGTTGCAGCATGGCCCGAGCTTTGAACAGGTGTTCTATAAACTGTTGCACCTGACCTAGCGTTGTGTCTGTCACCTTTGCTAGTTCCTCGACCGAGGACGAATCTTGCTCGGTGTGCGATTTGACTATGTCGCACAAGTCGACGATGTCATCGGGCATACCAAACTCAAGGAATCCGATATCCTTCATTGCCTTGTTGATTTTAACTCAGCTCTTCCCATACTTGACCCATTTTTCTTGAATCTCCCGATGAGGCTCCCAAGCCATTCTTGCTCAATACTCGAAGGCATATTTTATGCAATCAAAATAAAAATCTTTTAGATACTAAATATAGAGAAACACTTGGTAAAATACATGTATAAAGTGTAAGCATGAAAAATACAGACTGATACATACCTGTAAAGCTTGCTAAACCTATTTATTTGATACTCACAGGATCTCTGCAATTTCAAATTGTTGGCTCCGCTTCTGTTAGCACCATCATTTTTTTCTAGTTAGGGTGGGTATTAGTCGGGTTACATCCACGTGCCACAACATGAAAGATCGGGTATGGAATAATATGAGAGTTGAATTCATGCCAGTGGTTGGTTGGCCCTTGGAGTGAGGAAAGGATGTTAGATTCAAACATGTGTTAAGCATATGTGTATGTTCCAAAAGAGTCGGGTCCTCTCATAAGAGAAGTCATTAGGTGTCCCAGGTCGAGGCAAGCTGTTCAAACAGAAGTCACATCAGTAAGTGAAACAACCATCATCAGCTCATCATGAAGGCTGGGGGAATGAAAAATCATGACGATCATATCACACACACCCTGCAACTCCTATTGAATGTATCTCACATGCCCCAGAATGTACTCGTCACGTGGATGTGCCACAAAAAATACTCAGTTTACTCCAAAGCATCCAATCGCCATGAATTCAGTGTTCCCTCACATGTTTCCACCCACTTCTCACTCTGCTATAAATTCTAGATGTTCTTCATGCATTCTACTCACCATTCGAGCTTATGCATTGTTGGTAGTTTGTCTCGCGAGCCTAGATTGATCAAGTTTTTCGCTTCGGGACCTCACCAAGCTCCCCGCGCATAAGACAGATACGTGTCACACCATGGGAACCCCTCAAAATATAATAAGGGGCACACGAAATAGCATAAGTGTCAGGCTTGAGACCCAAAGCACCTAGGATTCATTCTTACTCGTAGTGGGCATTCCCGAAGTTTCAAAGGGAGGTTTCTAGTTGCACACAGAAACGATGATATCACATTGTGCGAAGGCCGAAGTGGAAGAAGTTGTGTCGTGAGGAAGGACGTTGGAAGACATGCCTCCCCAACAACAGATACCCCAGAGAAGGGGAAGGCCAAGGAAGAATAAGGAAGATGGGGAAACTCAAATCCCAAGCGAACCGTGAGAAAGATTGGTTGTCGAGGAATTACTTATGCATGTTATTTGGCTAGAGCCTATCGAATTCACAAGCCAGGGAAGCGGGAGTGGAATGGGGAGGATAGATTCCATAGACGTTAATGCTCGAAAGCTAACTCAGCAGCTGAAACAAGAAAAACTCATCATTGTAGAACTCTACCAAGAAATTAGAGAATTAAGACAACAGTTGGCGGCAAAGACCCTTGAGGTGTCAGTATCACAGGGTCATGAAGGGAATGTGACATGGCTCAAGAGACAGCTCTGGGAAGCGCAAGATACAATTGTGCAGCTGCGCGAAGCACAACGGGGATCAGAAGAATTGAATATGAAACATCTCAGAGAATGTGAAGCAGTCGGGGAGAAAGTTCGTGTGGACCTTGCCAATGCACAAAAGAGACATGATTAACTAACTCTATTTTGTATTCTCAGACGTGGCACAAATCTTGGTAGTTTTGAAGATTTTCATGTTTTTAATGTAAACCGGGTTGGTTGGCCAAATAGTGTAAACAATGTCTATTGTATGTAATTTGATCTTAATTGGAATGTAAAAGTCTTGAAACTTTGATGAAAAGATTATGGTTGTAGCGGTTGGATGCATCGTTTCTTTTCTTTGCGTATGTATTTCTTATGTTCTTTGTCCATATCTTTCCCTGTTTGATTCAGAACTTTTGATTCGTGCATGAATTAGTAACTAATGCGAGATTTGGAATTAATTAGTCCCTTAAATTCTCTGAATATAAATGTATCTAGAGCTAAAACATCCCATCGTGTCGCTTTCCTAGTGGACGGCTCGGGGATCAACAATGTTTTATTGGTGTTTTCGTTGATCTCCTTCTGTGAAAAACCTTTGATGCCGATCAATTTCATCGTATGACACTGACATGGTGAGACTGGCTTGGGACACGTGGCAATGAAGACCGGTGACTTAACTTGCAAGTATTAGTCAGAGTCGGGACTTTCCTCCAGTGGTTCGTTCTTAAACTAAACCTGGGATCGGTGATGCCGAAAAAGGTGTCAGGGATCGGTGATCGGGGATAAACATATCACATATTTTCCTTTGGTTTAGCATCTTCAAAACTCCATATGTCGAAACATTTCAGAAGTCAACAATAAAAGAATTTTTTTTAGCATGGTCCGAATGTTCATCGCAGTTTGGTCTTCTCCGTTGTGCTAAGCACGTTGGGTATTGATCATCGGCGATATCATTTCTTTCTTCATTAATGTTTACTCTTTTCGCCTTTCACCGAGGCCTAAGGGGATCGGTTGTCGGCGATATCCTTGTGTGATGCTTGTCATGAAAGAAAACTTCCTTTTGTCGATGCCGATGAAGATCAATGCTCGACAACTACGCTTTTTTTCGAGTGTTTTTCTTTCATCTTTTAATTCCTTCCACTGCCAAGTTTGGGCACATTTGGTGAACTGTTTTGGTCATTAATTATTTATTTAAATGTTAAGCCTTTTAAGTTATGGGTTTTCATAGATTCAAGCAAACTTTGAAATACTTAATGAGAGTCAAGATGATAAGAAAAAGGCAACATTTTTCATAATGAAGTCGAATTAGACAGTGCAAAAGATCAAGTGGTACCCAAAAAGTGAAATTTGACATGGATTTTTAGGGTGTGTTGAGTGCTCAACAGGCATCTATGATAATTAAACCCTAAAATCTTATCATCTATGATACCAATGCAAATTTATTGGCTTTATTGGCTTGGACTTGATGGAGGAAAGTCTAATCCTTGGGTAAGGGATAACCTCAACTATGTTTCACAAGCACTAATCATCTCTTATAAACTCATATCTATGTTCAACATGGTGTTAGTGTGTTATTCACAAATGACATATAACAGTCTACAAAAGGAAGCTATTCCGGTTAATCCCTTTTTAAATGACACTTGGTGATTATTCTTGTATGGCAATGGATTTACCATGAATTTGAAACGTTATTGCAGGGTGCTGAAAAACCTTTCAAACTAAAATCATGATGTAATAAAATGTGAGTTGTGGAGACTTTGTTTTATTAGTTTTCATATTACCAATATGAGTAAAACAATAAATGACACTGACACAAAAATAAAAGCATTGACATACTCACTTGTTTTGTAGCTCATTTCCTCGAAATAAAGGCACTAGGAGACTCTTGCTTCATGGGTTTCCATTGCCAAGTGTGTTGTTTCATTTGTTTGCAACATGATGTTGGAATTTCGTAGAAGACTATCCATATACACCATACAGATCCATCCAGTTTATTGCTATTGATATCACCTATATGTTGTTTCGTTTTTAATTTGCAGCATCTGCATCCAATTTTCATTTTCATTCCCTAATTTAGTGTTCAATGATTTTTGTTGCAGGACATATATGCATATAGTTGTTCTTCTGGACTTAGGACGAGATTATGGTGCCATAGCTTCTATTATTTTTCACCTTGTTTAAGCAAGACATCAAACTATTCAATATAAGCAACTAAATTGGAAGGGAAGTGTTAGTGGGTATAAGAAGCAAACCCAATTCAATAAAAAAATGATCATGGCTATCATTAAAAACCAAATCAAGTAGCTATCATAAAATCTTTTTTATTGTTCGGAATTCAAAATTTATGGAGGGACTATCTTGCGAAAAAATTGATTCCATAGAAGTATAGTTTGTGAAGTTTAGAAGCTAGAGTTTTTGGTGTCACATTTTGCATAGAGCATTTTTCTCAGCAACATTTTCACTTTGAGAATATTTCCACTTTATAAAGTTGGTTTATGTAGAGGGAATCTGTTTGAAAACAAGAAGAGGAGCTAGTGGGATTTGATGACTAACCGAACATTCATCCAACAAAATAAATAATTAAATTAAATTGATTGTTGTCGTCGACAAAAAATGAGCACCATTGCATCAAACATAATAGGTTTTTCATTGTCAGGGATCAAACCGGGGTGACCCAATTGCCAGGTAGGAAGGCTACACATAAGTTTAGAAAGATTATAATTCTCAAAATACTATTCATTAACCAAAAATAAATAGAACGAGATGAAACAATTCAGGGATAATTTTAAGGATGGAAATTTATATTAAAATGTAGAAACCTGGGCTAATCTTATTAGTCCATAATATGCAATATGTAAAATGCTTGGCGATACTTTTGTAAAAAAATTCAAATTTCTAAGGATTTTGTATAGTTTCTATAAAATTTTGGACATTTTTAAGGTAAAATAATTTTATTCTATGAAATTTGGGCTAACAGTTTTTAGAAAAAATGGAAATTAGAAAATCGTTTTTTGGAAAAAAACATGGAAAATTAATCCATTTGTGAAATTTATCCCCTAAAATCATCTACTAAACAATTGGAGATTCATTATCAAGAGAGGATTTGCTTTGTTTGTAAAAAATGTACACTCCATATTCAGACTAAGATACAGACACAATATGAATATGCACAACGTCATCTCAATAGAAATATACATAAACCTTCAACCCATCTCAAAACCTAATTCCAACATGGATAAAAACTTCTTAGCTGCAATAGCGAGGAATCGAACCCGAGACAATAACGTGACATGGTACTACTCTATCACTAGACCACTGGTGTAACTACAAAGATTAGTGCTCATCTCATTTCCTCCTACTTGATATTAGAATTTTCCAAATGATTTACCATTCCCTCACTTGCACTTTTATATGCATATACTCTTTCTTCACTGACTTTTTAACCACGACAATAAAAACCATGGATAAAATAATTCGGTTAATGACTTTATATATTCACACATCCCTTTATATATTTTTCCATCACTCTATATAATGCACATCCTTTTAATGAATACAACCAACGTAGATCCATCTTAAATATGGATCTATTATGAGTTGAAAGGGAGGGTTTAGAGGGAGGGAATCAAATCCTTAGAGATGCAAACATTTTCTCAAGTTTTGTACTCTA
>JASDQU010300503.1:0-11477 GCA_032191745.1 Picea mariana
ATTTTTGAAAACCAGAAATTAACTCCTAAATCTCGATTAATTAAAGTTAATACAACGATTAAACACCAAAGTTAAGCTTATCACGATTTGACAATTCGGGGGTTGCATATGACATATCTCTTGGGTGCGTGATCCCTGAAACTCCGAAATGTGAAATCATAAAATCTAAAACAAAGTCTAAAACTTTAATTATGTCATTCTAAAACATGATTAACAATCATTAAAATCCTTTTCGCATTTCACAATTCGGTGTTTCATAAAACAGTTGTTTCGAAACTCCATTTTGAAATCGCCAATATATGAGAATATCTATAATGGACGAATAAATATATTTTGAACTTAATTGCGTATCAATAAAAATATATTTTTTCATTAAGACATTAAAGTCTTACCCCTCGTCCCAGTACGTCCATTAAATGATGAGTTAAAATAACTACAACTCTGCATTTCGAATTTTATTCTTATCTTTTACAATCATGGGTGAGTTGTATTCATCCAGGCTTATAGATTTTTTCGTCTCCAAACAGGTTTTCAATCTAGTGCGAACTCTATGGCACCTAAGAGGGTACTTAAGAAAGTTGAGGGAACTGCTGAAAGCACAGGTATAGAAGGAGATGTTGTAGCTGATACCACACCCCACGCTATTGATTCTATCAAATCTTGGAGGCAAATCTTCGAGAATCTAGATTACGAAATTAAGAACTTCCTGCATGATTTTGAGAACAAACTCCAGGACATAGCGGATTCTGAACTTCACAAAATAGTAGCATGCCCACGGCTCATCCCATATAATGACATGATATATTGGGCCTTAGAGAGAGTAGATGAAAAGACAAGGATCATTCTGGGCAGTCGTGGGGTCGTCATCGGTTCCTTTAGGCCAGAACATATACAAGTAATGTACATGCTATCCCATAATCCTAAGTATATTTATAATGCTGAATTCATAGCTGAATTCCAAAGAAAGGAATGCGCAGAGGCAGATCAGACATACCCTGATATAATTAGAGACTGGTGGGGGGTGCCAGCAAAGTTCAGGGCTGATACTCATGGGAAATATGCCATAGCCTCACTAAATGAATACATGGTCTATGTAGCCATGATGCTTTGTAGACTCTTTGAAAAGAAAAGCCCCACTCATTTCCCTGTGGCATGGGTGCCTCTTCTTCATGAAGTAGCTGAAGGTTTTAGTTTCAACTGGGACAAAATCCCATTAGACAATTTATCTAAGGAGGTAACAAAGTACCAAAACGAAAAATCCAAGGGCCAACCAGTGGCCTTCTATATGTCCGCCTACATCATGGACGCCATATGCTTCATGAACCCTTTCCCTCTGATGAATTGGAGTTGGAATCCAACCTACAATAAACCCATTCATGAATATTATTCTAAGTTGTGGGAAGAAAATGCTAAGGATTCCTTCTACGAAATCTGCCACTTCGTGGTGATTCCGGTGCACCAGATGCTATATGGTTGCGAGCCTCCCCATATTTTTGAGTCAGTCATGGAAAGTCTTAAGTCTGTCGCTGATTGGTTTATAGAAGAAAATTTTTCCTACATTAGGGTTTTTGAATGTTCAATCCTTCCCAATGCACTACCAAAATCCCTCCCCGATAGACTGGTATGCAGGGAGGTGGCTCATCAGATAGTAATAGGTGGCATCGGGAATGAACTAAAAATGGCCCAAAAGAGATTCTGGCCTATTTTCCCTGTGCAGATTGGGAAATATTCGCTACTCAATATAGGGCATTCCAAGGTTGAGGCAGCTGCATTAGGAGAGATAAAGTTGCTAAATCTTGATCACAGGAAATAAGATCCCTATAAAATTGTGGGTAATAACCAAGTTAACTGCAATCTGAAAGCATATGAACATGAACAGTCCCCTTGTGATGACATGTTCATAGGAGTTATAAGTTATGGCGAAGTGTTGGCCAGGTTTCAAACTTTGTCACCTGACTTGCAAAAAAATTTCCTGAACTTCCAGAAACATTGTAGAAGTGGTTTACCCAGGGTATTACTAGGAGAAGCATCAACTCAGCCTCCAGAACAAGGAAACGTACCCCCAGGTTTTGGATCAGGAGGGAAGGATAAAGAAAGTACAAAGAGAATTCTATAAGAGACCGAAGAGTCTCCGCGGAAAACAAAAGGACAAAAGGCAGACAACTTAGGAATGGAAAAAGGGTCTCAGATAGCCCCAGTGTCTGATAAACCAGATTTTCGTTCGTCATCTTCAATTCATGGTAATACCCCCAATGCAACAAAGGAGGTAAGATCTACAGAACTAGGTGCTCCCATCGCCTCTTTGACTCCATTACAATCCACTTTTGGTTTCCCCCAGCTAGGAAACCTATACGTTCGTGACCTTGATCCCAACTCTAGAGAAGCGATTCCTCCATTTGATTATTTTTTCAGTAAGAAGAGAAAGGCAATGTTGAAGCAAGAAATGCATCAAAGGGAAAATTCAATGGTAAAGAGGCACAAAATCATAATAGATGGGAAGAATTTAGAGGAATAAGATTTCTCTACCAAAGTAGCTAGTTCTATGGGAGCTTTAACCACAACTAATCAGTTCATTGTTGAAAATATGAAAGCACGTCTGAGACAGAGAAACCTCATGATTGCTAAACTACAAGGTCAATTAAAGGAGAATGAAAAAAAGATTGAAGAAGGTATAAATAAAGGTTTGGACCAGGCCAGAGCCGGGGATAAGAAAGAAATTAAATCCCTGAAAACAAGCCTCAACGAGATGGAAGAGAGAGTGCAGACAAGTCAAACTCAAGAAGAAATCATAAATCAATTACAAACAAAATTAAAGGCAATTGAAAATCTAGTCATAGATCTGAAAGTTTTCTAGGCCCAGTCACTGGAAGTGCATGCAGAGCTGGAAGTTGAACAACAAAAGTTGATTTCCAAGATAGAGATCCTCCAGAATTACTTCCATGAAGCAAGCAATTCTTTTGATAACATCATCATGAAGGAAAAAGAAGCTAAAGCAGCATGGGACACCCTTCAAAGTGAAATCATATCTTCAACGAACGAAGAGACACCCAAAACTACAAAATTATTAGCCACAGAGAAAATTAGAGGTGACATTATTCTCAAAGTATGGGAAGCCAACATAATGGAAAGAAAAAGACTAGTTAAAGAAATCAAAGACGACTGTGAAGAGGTTTTCGATCTCTTAGACAAAGGGTCATTAAACATTGGGAAGGACAATTGAGCAGGGCTACTAGGGCAGATAAATATTGTGAGACACCAATTAAAGTTTAAAGAAGATCTAAGTGAGATCCAGATGGAGATTTCACAGCTAAAATAAATGGATGTCACCTTAATTAATAGGTTGTTGATTCAGCCCAACTTAAAATTGCAGTCAATAAAGTTTGTAGATAAAAGAGTTGAAGACTATTTCCCAAAGATATAGAGAAAGGTATATCTATTCAAAGAAAAGGAGTTTCCAGAGCCTCCCAAAACCTCTTCACCTTTCCTCAACAAATGCATCGAATGTGTTAGAGCAAAAGAAGGAGAGTCTTCAACATAGCAATAAAGTACCAGTTTGAAAAGTGTGGCTATGAAAATAAAAGAAAGATAAAGAAAATCTTGTAAAAACAATTTTCATCTTATTAGTGATAAATAGCTAGTTCCTATAAATTAAAAAATTCCCCAACCGCCAAGGGTTGGAAATTTTGTATAAATGTAAATTTTTTGAACTAAGAAAAGGGGCTTTTTTCTGAAGGGGATTGTAAAGAGAAAATTTGATTTTGGTTGAATTAATACAATAAAGATTGAAGATTCCAGATCTCGTCAAGCCTGAGTTATGTGTTTCTCTGTCATTCCATCTTTTATTTCATACCTTCGATGAATGCTTTCATGATGCAACCTCTATTGTGGTGATTAACCAGTCAAATTATCTAACCATTTGTAGTTTTTCCTCTGTATCATCTATCAGCGGATATAAGACCTATGAACATTTTAGAATTCTGAAATTCTATACTTCATCAAAGTTATCATCTCTCTTCTATTAGCATAAAGTGAGATTCCTCTTTAATTGATGCCTCACATTTGTTATATAACTATATGATTTTTTTTCTTCATTCCATGCACTGTCTCCTTTAAATTTGACTCAGATACTAGAAACGACCTTTATTTCTGTTATACTATTGATTCATAGTCTGGAAGTTTTATTCTTATTGATTCAAATCAGAAATTTGCGACCCTTAAAAATAATTTTGACTTACAAAAAAGGAAATCCTTAGCCTTCATGACTGTTCCAATTAGCAGACAGCCTTATATAGATCCCGGTCTATCAGATCATACAAGCATTGCGTTAAACCTATTCAATACCATCTTACAAACAACAAGTACATGGGTAGAACTTGAACGTTCATGGGTCGTGATTGAAAGGGATATCAGCATCCAATATTAATGGGAAGCTAGACAGAGATAGTTAAGGAACCAAATTTGATCTCACTTTTCATTAAATTGATCTTTTTACACATTAACTATCTCTACCTTTTTCGGATGCCTTGACAGTATACTTTAGAGCCTTAAAGTATAAACTCAGGAACAACACAACCCAACTTCGACTGGGGGGAATCAACACATTATCGTGGTTGTCGACTACTTTACCAAGTGGGCCGAATCCATGCCTACCGTGAAATATGATGGGAGGACTGCAACATTTTTTGTATTCAACCAAATTATCGCTCGGTTCGGTATCCCGAGTGAGATTTTCACTGATCATGGCAGTCATTTTCAGAATGAACTAATGATAGAACTAGCATCTAAGCTGGGGTTTAAACATTATCACTCATCTCCTTATTACCCCCATGTGAATGGGAAAGTAGAGGCCATCAATAAGTCTCTCAAGACCATTTTGCAAAAAACTATCAGTCGGAGAAATTCCAACTGGCNNACAGGGTGTGGAGTCGATACTTCCCATTGAATGCGAAATCCCTTCTCTCAAATTTACAGTTGAGCTCCTACCTAACACTTCAGATTTAGAGCAACGCCTGGTACACCTAGAGAGTCTTGATGAGCAGTGTTGAGATGCCTTTACAGCTATCGAGGAAAACAAGAAACATGTCAAGGTTTAGTATGATAAGTCTTTCTATCTCTAGTTGTATGTTGAGGGTGACTTTGTCCTCTTGTATGACCAAGCCAAAGAACCACTAGGGGCAGGCAAGTTTAAACCCATGTGGCACGGTCCTTATATCGTGTGACATGTTCTAGAAAAAGGAGCCTACGAGCTAGAATATTATGAAGGGAATAAATTGGATGAGCCTAGAAATGGGCTCTACTTAAAAAACTATTTCGCTTGAGCCCTGGGCTTGGGCGAAACCCTTTTTATACTAATGTAAATTTAGTGTATATACTTTTTTCCCCCTTTTTGGTCTTTGGCTTGCTTATCGAGTTTTCCCTTTTGTTGGAAAATGTCAATGGAATCTTTAGTCTACATAGGATTCGCAGATGGAGCCATTCGTCATACACATAACTTATCTTTCGTTGCTTGGGTGATTACTCGTCCGAGGGTCTGCTAGTGTCTTCAAGTGGCATATACCTAGGGCCATCCATGAATAATGTGGCCGAATATAACACATTTATAGAATTATTGTGCGATGCTATCTCACATGGTATTCAATCTATAGAGGTGTGCCTAGATTCTCAGTTAGTCATGTGTCAATTAAATAGTCGTTACCATGTGTGTGATCCAACGTTACTCTGTCGATTCCTACAGGTACATATTTTAGAATGACATTTTGATTTTATTACATATTTTCACATTCCTAGAAGTTCTAGTCATGTATCCGATGCCTACGCTAATTATGTTTTGGATTGGCATTTATCACATTTATAAAGAAAAGAAGACCATTAAATCAATGTACACATTGTAAGATATAAGTACAACCGAAGATCCTTTTTTTATTTTTCCAAAAAATATGGTGTTTTATATTACAAAATTGGGGCTAAAACCCTCGACAATACATATGCAGTCGATATACATGTCCTATGACATCTACGCCTATGGCGCCAGATGAGTCTCGTGATAGAAAACCATGGCATTGGCGAGACACCGAAAGATTCATACCCATGCTCTAGGTACACCGACAACCTGCCTCTGCATGACTTCAGGTAGATCCTCCACCTGAACCATAGGAATCTTCTGCATCAAATGCAACAGGTTTCCATGCACGTTCTGAAGGACTCTCTCTTCCTCTCCTCCCACTACCTCATTTTCCCAGTGCCTCCACCTGTGTTGTAGGAATCCCTCTGGCCGTTGCAGACCCACGTATGCAACCACACAAGTATAGAGTTAATATTTAAAAACACCATCCAAAAAATATTTTTGTTCTTTTAAAATACAAAAATACAAAAAATGAAATATATAAAAAACATTGTTTACCTATGGCGCCGTAGGCGGATCCTGGTGGAAGTGAAATATCAGGATCACCTCTTAAATCAATTCCTGCATAGGGATAGTCGTCCAGATCTATGATTTGTCTCCCCCACCAGAAGAAAAAATCATCGTTGTAGGGTGTCACCACCCTACCTCCCCTCTGTCGCCTCCTAACCTCAACCCATTGTGCCATAGCTGGATCATGTGGACCTCTAGGAATTATCTCCACTCTAGGCCCCAGGATTGGGATCTTCTCAAAAAATAAGCTACAAAGGATAGAGGCAAACCCAAAGTTTCTCTTTGCCCCCTGCTTGCACTCTGTTAGTTGACCTTTCATGTTGGTCAGCAGTGAGGTACACCAATCGTACACAGTAGGTCTCGCACACTCCAGTGCGTAAAACATAAGCAGTCTCGATGCTTGATGCATTGAGGCTGACCCTATAATCCTGTTAAGCACGGGCACAATAATCTTTAGGCTGAGGTTACCTATAGCCCAGATAGGGATTTGACTTCCCACCATGGGAGTCTCTGCAACACAGTGGGCCTCAATGTATTCTTCAACTTTCATCCCACTTCTGGCCCCACATGACTTAAGGTCCATGACCTCTCCTCAACGTGAAAGTCTCATCAAGAAGTAGATGTCCTCTACTTTGATCCTTAATGGTTTCCCATCAAGGATAACACTCTCGCTATCTGGATCCCAATAGCCCACCAACATTTCCAATAACCTCACTTGGGCCCTCATTCCTTTGAGAGCCCAAAAATTGTATAGACCACATCTTTTCAATGCCTCTTGAGCCACCAGATCCCTTTCCATTGCTACATCTACCTCCTCATTCTCTCTCTCCCTCCACTCCAACACCATCCTGCAAAAACAAAATCAATTTTTGAGTTAAAAACTTATTTTTTTCCCTTTTGCACACATATGCGCGGTTTATCCAAGAAAAATTGTGGGTAGGGCCTGATATACGCCCTCTGTAGTTCAAAAAGAGGCATATATATGGTCGTATACATGACATATTATCCGAAACCCGCGTATACCGAAAAACACAATTTTCACCCTTAAAAACTAAAAAAATGGAACCCAATTCAAAATTGTAAACCATGGAATTTGAAGAGGATGGGATGAAGAGTTACCTGGACCAGAAGGTATGTTAGTCCAAATTGCACTATTTTGGGTGAAAATGAAAATGACATAGTAAATTGTGATTTTATTACTATTTATAAAACATTTTTACCCATTCAATATAGTTTTATGCTATTATTTTGTCTAATGGACTAATTCAAAAATGGTTTTAAGCTGGTTTTTGTAGTTTCGACTCAATTTTCTTATAGATTTCAACGTCATGGTTGGTCGTTCGTATCCTCAGGCAAGTATATTCATAACCTATCATATAGGATAGGTATTTCCTACATCGTGCAGTTTTGCATTATCCTTCAATTACCACTTTTTACACCTTAGGTATGAACCCATTTATTGCGATGCATTAACCTCCATATGCTATCATAACATCTTTAATAAATGGTAGATACTTACCAAAGATGGGTACCCTAATTAGAACCTCTTTGTCATTTGGCGCCCATGCCGATATTTTCCTTAGGACCGGGAGTCCATTAGAATTCGACGCATAACTTTACAATGAGCCTCATTTCTCATTCATGTACACACGGCCTTATCACCTGCGGATTCCCAGATCACGAGTCTTAGTTAAGCTCTTTTCCGACTCGTTACTAAAAATTGAAAATATCGCCGAGTGATTTGTCCCTTTCATACTCGTTAAAATTAGATTTGAAAGATCACGAGTCTTAGTTAATCTCTTTTATAACTTGCTATCAAAAATGAAAAAGATCATCAAGTGAACTTGTCTTCTTCACACTCGTAAATTGGATTTGAAAAGACGTCTATTTGGCACAAGTTTACCCCTTTTTCACACCAAATAGACTACAATATATAAAAAAGGACATTTTTTGGCATCAAATTGTGATTGCATCTCATGCCCTTGCTTGCAGTATTGAGCCTTTAGCCGGTTCGTGCTTTGCATTATAAACCATGGCCGAAGCAGTTTGCATCCTTAACCAAGCAGAGATTTGTTCTTATCCTTCACAATTTGACACCCTATACCTTAGATGGAACATCACCCCGAGTGTCCATCTCTCGCATGCATTTCCTTGCATTGAGCATAGGTACGTTCCACTGCTGGAACTAGTTTTGCTTACTTGCGACACTCGTTCCCTCCTCTATATCATAACATTCAATTGTTATGAAAAAACAAAACAATACGGGTGGGAAGGGAGTACTATATTGTAATTGGCAGCAGACGTGTCACCTTTAAATAGAGCACAAAGTTATTGAGTCCTTGCATCATCATAATTTGGGGTTTAGAATGGCCTTAGGAAGCTGATCTCATTACAGAATTTTCTCTACCGACCGATTAATCTTCCGGCCACTATAGAGAACATTATGGATGCCTCTTTCATCTAATCGTCAAATCATTAAGTCTGTGCTGCCAGAGTCCACCGTATGTCTCATGCTCTTGTTCAAAGGAATTCTATCAACCTACGTTGGAAACTCCTCAGAAATATTGACTTCGCATGTCGGCCATACCCTCAGTTTATCTCATAATCACATGATACTTTGGTCTTATAATGCACCCTGGCCCTACTTTCATCATTTGTAGGTCACCTTGAACCCAACAATCAACATTTCATCATGGGTTGTTAACTGGGTGGTTTCCATTATGTTCGACGACAAGACATCTATTTCACACTTTGGGATTCGTGCAGTGTCTTGGATGCCATTAGCATTATTGGTGGTTTCCTCACCTTTATCAGCAATTTTCATCACTGGCTACTATTCAGGGGGTATTTTTCATGTACCACTTGCATTTGGCACACGCGAAAGACACACATGGTCGTTGGTTCGTGAACATGTTCTTCGTCCGATCTCCACCAAATCATGTAGATTCTTCTTTTCTCCTCATGTTGACTGATGAGAGATGCCTGAATTCTCTCCTTTCAGTGGGTCTCTTTCCATCGACTTCAGCTCATGTATTCTAGATATGAGACTTAGAGTTTTATGAGTACCTTGAGGTTTGAAGTCATTAGTGGCAGGCTCTCTCGCCATTGACAGATGGGAATACATCAATGTCTCTTGATCAATGGTTCTCTCAAATGTTTGACACCATCTCCTTCATTCACATTTGTAGAGATGTACTCGGTGCTTTGATACCTACTTTCATCATTGGTAGGCTATATCGCGTTTGTTAACGGTATACCTCAATGACCAGTAATCAAATGATGTCTCATCGTGTTCGACCTCAACTCATTTATTCACATGATGTAGACTTTCACCATTGGCAGATTGTATTGAAGACTTGAAGACATCACTTTGAAGACACAAATTTCCTGAGCTGTTTCTTTCATTTCATCGGACCAGTACCTATTTGAATTCAACAATCATGGGAGATTAGATTGTACTACTTGGTATACATATATCTTCAGATTGATTTTGAGACTGGTTTCACTGGGCCTTGTTCGTGACTATGACAACTATTGGCATGTAACCGCATTTATATTTTCCTACTCATGGCCATGAACACTTGTTGGTATATTTTCTACATGGATCTGCATTGTATTTTTGGTAGCCATGTATGCAGAGTCAGTACATAATTTAATGAGCAATTGAGTTTGTCCAACTAGTTCTCTACCACTCCACTTTTGGGTTATTTATAATGTATTTCGGCCATCAAAGATACTCCTCTGATCTCACACATTAGGGGGCATCTGTTATAGAATGATTTGACTCACAATTTCTATCTTGCTCAGAGGGCCTTTTTCCATTTCCCTATGCAGACTTATCAACCCCTTTTTGATAAATCCAGAGCCAAAATTATATATTTTTCCACATATACGCTCCCTAACTACTTTTCAAGATGCATATATGCTTGATGCTCCACTATAGCTCGCGTATATCGGGATTTGTACCATAAAATACAAAATGAGGTCCATTTTCCATGTCACGTCAGAAGATCTCTGATCTTTGGTCTTCCATATACTGGAAACGTTTCGACTCGGCCCTTCAGTTTCATTCTGGAGGATATAAGAGCACAATTTTGAGCTATGGAAAAGAAGGAGAAAGCATTCAACTTTGAGAGAAAAGTTACTCTAGAGGAATTACTTCATAATTTGAGTCTGCATCCCTTTGTTCCTCAATTCTGAACACAGTGTTCATCCCCCAAGCTCTTCCCTTATTGTCAAGAGAATCTCTTTATCTCTTTTCTATGAGCTTTCCTTTGGTGGAGGATTGAAGTGGTGGAGACCCAGTTGGAAGGAACTTGGTTTCTTGGTTTTGAACCTTGCCAACACGGAAGTCTGTAATGTTGATACTTCTGTTGATCAATTATTAATAGAAATACTCCTTTCCCGTCCTATCGATATCTTGCAAATATATGATTATTATCCACGGGCATGTTTGTAATGTTTATTATTGGATTGTGCTATCTAATGTGCTAACTCATTTTATATATTATCACTATATACTTGCATCTCTTGTTTTTTGAGAACTTCTTGCAGGTGTAAGGCTTTGGATCAAAGTGCTCAATGGTGGAACGACATCAAACGATTGGATCGAGGTAGGCTTCTTCCTTGTATTGCATATTAGTTTATATAGCACATGTTGGAATTGAGTTTATTTATGCAGTCATACCTGTCTGTTGTGGTTTACCCTTGGCCATAGAGATTTTTTCCCTTGTAACAACAATAAATAATTGAATACACAGAAACCTTTTCCCCTATTGCAAAGATGAACTTTGTTCAACTGATTCTTTCCCTTGTTTCTTGTTTTGGATGGAAAATCCATAAGATGGATGTGAATAGTGATTTTCTTCATGGATACCTATCTGAATAAATTTACATGGAACAAACACCTATTTTTTTATAGATTTGAATCTATTTTGTTGACTCAAGAAGTCACTTTATGGTTTGAAGTAGGCTCCCCGAGCATGGTATGCTAAGATCAATACCTTTTTTCTTCAACTTGGTTTCAAACGATGTGAATTTGATTACAACTTATATGTTATCCACA
>JASDQU010300504.1:3341-13899 GCA_032191745.1 Picea mariana
GCAGCAAGTTGATGATGATTTGAGAATCGCCCTCCACAATTAGCTTGGTGAAGTTATTTTCAATAGCTAGTTTCAATCCCCTGGTTAGACCCCACAATTCTGCTGCATTGTTAGTGGAGTGACCTATGGGGCCCGCACTGATGAGAAGGACGTTCCCCTGATGATTGAGAAAAACAATACCATAACCCGCAGGGCCTGAATTACCCTTAGAGGCTCCATCAAAGTTGAGCTTGAGGAAACCCTCTGGGGGAGGAGACCAGAAGGAGGGACTGTCGGGGAGACAGGACTGGGGAGGGCGAGGAGGAGCCGTGAAGGTAAAGGGAGGAGCCCAGTACCGAAGGATGGGAAGTTCAGCTGAATTGCTATTAACGTCTTCTCCAGACCACGCTTGAAGAGGCAGAGTCTCTTGGATGTTCCGACAGCACTGATGCCAGCAATGTTGCCAAGGTCGGGATCGACCTTTGAAGAGCCTTCGGTTCCTTTCTTTCCAAGTTTGCCAAAGAATGAAGCCCGGTAGTAGTTGCCATACCCGGTTGAGGAGGGGGGATTGGAAAGCTCGATCCCTCCACTCTGTGATGGTAGTCAGTATATTGTCCCGACAGCGGTCCGAGGTGCGCATGATGAGCGCCGCTTGATCCCAAATTTGAGCTGTGTAGGGGCAAGAGTTGAGAAGGTGATTCATTGTTTCCTCTGCCTCTCCACAGAGTAGGCAAATAGAGGGGCCCGCAAAGCCCCTTCTCGCCAGATTATCCCAGGTTAGGATGCTAGAGTGATTCACGAGCCAGAGGAAGAGGGTAATTTTTGGCCAATGCTTGAGACTCCATAGCTTGCGCCACGGTTTCGTGTTAGGGAGAGGGTCTAAGGGAGCCTTGAGATGGTACACTTCCTTTGTGTTGAAGGTTCCTTGTGGTTTGTATCCCCATCTTAAGATATCCTCCCCTGCTATGCTTGGAATTTTCTGCTTCACCATCTCTTCTTGCCACGGAGTTAGGTCCATGCCTGCCTCCAAATCAATGTTGTCCCTGTCCAGATACCACTGGCGCCAAGTGTCCCCTAGGGGGGTGTCCCGCCAGTAGTCAGCGACTTTTGTTAGTCTTGCTCGAGTGGCTGGGTTGCAGATGGTAGGGGCCCAGTCCTCCTTGCTCAGAATCGGCCATCGTTGCCAGGAATCCTGCCAAAAAAGGGTCGTTTTCCCATTTCTGACTTCCCAGAAGGCGTTGTCAGTCACCAGTTGACGGTTCTGCTTAGCTGATGTCCATATTAAAGAGCCCAGACTATCCTCATTCCAGCGGACTAGATTCTTCTCTACCACGTTCGGAGCATATTTCTTCCTCCAAAGTTAGGCCCAAAAGTCCTTGGGACTTTTTAACCATCGCCACCAGATTTTGGCGCTTAGCACCTTGTTCATGATGAAGGGATCCCTCAAGCCCAAGCCTCCTTGCTCCTTGGGCTAACAGAGTTTGTCCCAGCTAATCAGTGCTATTTTCTTTCCTGTATTGAGGCCTTGCCAGATGAAATTTCTTTGAATGGCTTTAATAGTGGTGAGGACAACCTTCGGGGCAGCTAGCGCAGAGAAGGCGTAGATCGGAAGGGCTTGGAGAACGGCTTGGAGAAGGATGAGGCAACTGGGGAGATTAAGAGATCGGTAGGTCCAAGAGGAGAGATTTTTGGAGAAGGAAGAGAGAAGGTATTCCCATGAGGAGTTCCAGTTGGCATTGTCAATTAAGGGAATGCCAAGGTATTTGGATGGAAGGGAGCTTCTGTTGAAACCAAGGAGGCCAGAGATATGACGCTGGATCGAAGGAGGGGTGTTGAAAAAGAAGATTTGGGATTTATCCTTGTTGCAGTCCAGGCCTGAGGCGTCAGCGAAGGTTTGAAGGATATCCAGGAGGGAGCTGGCTTCCCGGACTGTGGGGATGCCCATCAAGAGGGTGTCATCAACAAATTGGCTGTGCGAAATAGGCGGGGAAATGCCATGCAAGGAGAGACCTGTCAGGAGCTTGGAATCAATGGCCGCGTGAATGGATCTGCTAAGACCTTCGGCTAGGATAATGAACAGGAACGGAGAGAGGGGATCTCCTTGTCTGATCCCTCTCGAGGGGGAGAAAGGCTTCGACGGGACACCATTGATGAGAATAGAGAAGAAAGCCGAAGAGGTTAGATTTACTATCCATGTTACCCAGCCCTGATCGAAGCCAAAAGCTAGGAGCATTGCTTGCATGTATTCCCAACTGATTTTGTCAAAATATTTAGAGAGGTCTAATTTGAGGAGCATACCTGGGGTCTTGGTCTTCTACAGGGAGTGGATCGCCTCATGGGCAAGGATGACGTTGTCTAGGATTTGTCTCCCCTCCACGTAGCCTGACTGCTCTAGGGAAATTATTGTAGGTAAGATGGATTTGAGTCTCCTGGCTATGACCTTGGTAAGAAGCTTGTAAATAACATTGCACAAAGCTATCGGCCTGAACTGCTTGGGATGATGTGCCTGCCCCTCTTTGGGAATTAAGGTTATGAAAGTGGCGTTGAGAGCCTGGAGAATTTGACCAGTGGCTCGGGAGTCCTCTAGGATTTCCCATACTTCTGTTCTGATCAGCGGCCAACAGTGATGGAAAAAGTCACTTGTGAATCCGTCGGGGCCTGGAGCCTTGCCCTTGGGAGTCTCCTGAAGAGCTTGGTCCACTTTCTCTATTGTTATTGGGCGTAAGAGGGCAGTATTTTTCTCCGGGGTGACAAGAGATGGTACATGCCAAGTGATTTTGTTGATAGCCTCATGTCTATCTGTCCTGGGTTCTGTGAGGAGATTTTGAAAGTAGCCTGTCAAGGTATTTTCCATGTCCTCATGGGAATGTATAGTGTCCCCCTCATCTGAAAGGAGATGAGTGATCTTGTTGATGTGCCGCCTCTGGATGACAGTTCTATGAAAGAATTTAGTATTGCGCTCCCCTTCCCGGAGCCATTGCACTCGCGATTTCTGTTTCCATAATATCTCCTCTTGCCTTTTCTTGACTTCGAGCTATTGATTTATTGTTGTTTCCTGGGCTCTAAGTTCATTTGTCATCCCATGTAGTCTGATCTGTTGCTAAATCCCTTCTAATTGTGCCAGCAGCTGTTTTTGAGCATCAAAGATATTGCCGAAGGTGTTCTGGTTCCAAATTTTGAGTCTGCTTAAGGTTTTTTAGCTTTTGCTGGAACCGATACATTTTGGACCCACGAGGTACCTCAGCCTCCCTCCACCAGGCCTGGATGTTTTCTTGGAACTCTGGGTGGTCTAGCCAGAATTTCTCAAACCTAAAAGGTTTCTTACCGGGGGTGGCCGGGATATCCATCCTTAATTGCAAGGGCCAGTGATCTGACCCAGAGACATTTAGGATAGCTGATTCTATTGTGGTGCCTTCCAGCATGAGAGATTCGGAAGTCAGGAATCTGTCTAGTTTACAGGCAATTTGATGAGTACCCGTTCTTCTATTTGTCCAGATGTACAATCCATTGTCTGTGCCCAGATCAACTAGTTGAAGCTCATCTATGAGAGTATTGAAGTCCCCAGAGTCCCGATCCAGACGCCTAGAGCCGCCTCTTTTTTCCTCCAAACTGTGAATAATGTTGAAGTCACTGCCTATGATCCGATTCTTGTACTGTGCTAGGCTGTCTACATATCGCAGGCTCCTGAGGAAGGCCTGCTTGTCCCGGGGGCTGGCCGGGCCATAGACATTGGTCAAGTGTCCAGGCCTATTTGAGCCGATAAGCCTGTAATCAACAGTGATAGACCATTTAGTGGTAATGAATTTGTCCAATATTATAGCATTGGTGTTCCACAGGATGGCTAGGCCGCATGCTGTTCCTGTAGCATCTATTGAGACTGCCATCCCCAATTTCCAGCAGTAGGGTAATAACTTGTCAATGTCTTTTGAAGTGCATTTTGTTTCCTGTAGAAGTAAGATTTCTGGCTTTTCTGCTAATATCAGATCCCGCAACAATTTTTGCTTGCTACGTCCATTGAGGCCTCTGATATTCCATGTGATGATCTTCATGATGACAGGGGGTTGGGGAGAGGAGGAAAGCTATCCGAAATCAGGTTGATTTGTCCTGAGTTCACCATAAAGTTCCCTATTTCTTGTATGAGCTTGTTGGTCGATTTTCTACCCCTTTTCTTTTCATCTTTCTGGGTTTTGGCTGAGTTTTTTGATTGACCGCCCTGGATTCCTAGGCTTTTGTTGGCTCGAGCTGAGGAATTAAGGAACACTTTGTGAACCTTCCGCAGTTGATCTCTGGGAATGGTGTAAAGTTTTTGTTGCCTATAGGCGTGCTCCAGGTGCTTCAGATCCACCCCAGCTAGGTCTTTCTCTTCTAGCTCCATGTCTGCCTCCCCATTGTCTATCTCTTGCTGGTCAGGGGCGGAGTTGGGGGGGGGGAGGGTCAAACTCCTTACCCTCGGCCGGCTGATCGGTTCCTTGGTTGATAGATTGAGGAGCATTGCTCGGAGGGTGGTATTATGGGATTTTCAGGATTTAAGGGGTTTTCCGGTTGGTTTTGCAAGACGTCAAACTTATTGCTGGTTGAGGGATCTTTACTTACCTGAGCCGGTTGCTTCCTTCCGCCTTGATGTCTTTTCCCCACTGGTTGCATGAAGTCATCCTTGTCCTTGCCACTTTCTGGATTCCCTTCTTTTGGCGTCGCGTTGAGTGGGCAGTCCCTGAAGAGGTGACCATGCTCATGGCATTTTCTGCAACGGAATGGAATATGCTCATAGTCGATGGTTTGAGATCAATCCTCGTCATGATATTCCAGCGTGATGGATCCTGGAAGAGGCTTGGCTATGTTCAGATATACACATATTCGTGCATAAGAGGTGTAGCGCCGCTGCTTGGTAGCTTCTGAAGATTTGACATAAATGCCAATAGTATTCCCAATGCCGGCCAGGACCTCTTCTAGCTAGAACTCCTGGGGTAAGGAGTATAACCTAATCCATACCGGTGCATGGGCAAAGTCCTCCTTCTCAGGGTTGAACTTCTCAATCCAAAATCTTAAGAAGAGTCCTGCCGAGTTGTAGAAATATGGCCCTCCGTCAAAGATGCGATTGCGATCCTCCAGGTTGTGGAGGATAATCGTGAAAAAACCCTTGGATCCCAGTTGTAAGTCATAATGCCCTCTCGGCTTCCACCAGTATTGTATCCATTTGACCAGATCTCTTTCCGAGGGCCAAAGCCCAAGAAATTTACCCACCAGGGCGTGGTCTCTCATATATTGCTTCTACACCTCTATCCTCGGCGAGCTGATAACATATTTCGGGGTTTGCGGTGCTTGTGGAATACATTTACCCGGCAGCCATGGAGTTGAGGCTCGGTTGGGGGCCTTCTCCTTCTCCGGGTCTATTTCCATCTCTCTATCTTTGAAGGTCCCGTCCTCCAGAAGCTCCGCGCGCAGATTTGGTGGCGTCTCAAAAGTCGGTCGTTTCAACCCTTCGATGGAGTTGTCATTCGCCGTGACATGGCTGTAGGAGGCGCCTTGCGGCTCCCCCTCCTTGCGATTCATGAGCCCCCTCGGGGCCACAGATGTGGTGTCGCAGATCAGTGTCGAAGGGCTCTAAACCCTAGTTTACAGAACGCTCTTCCTGATCGTTCATCGTGTATATTTTATTAAATTGTTTATATAGAATAAAATAAATAAATTATACTTGTATATGTCTTAAATAAATAGGTAAAAAGGGGTTCAAAATATGTATACCAAAATTTGAAGCTTATCTCCCCATTCTAAATAGAATTGTACAAGAATTTCAATGCCATCATTGACAAAAGAGAAAAGAAAAAGGATCTTTATATTAAAGAAAGATAAACTGTAAAAAGAGTTATTGTATAAAAAACAATAATTAAATATATGAGTTTAATTTTATGTTCATCTTTTCTATTTGATGTATATATTATATGGCTATAGATTTATCTCTACTTCTCTTACTTATGGTACTAGTATTGTATAAAAAACAATAATTAAATATATGAGTTTAATTTTATGTTCATTTTTTCTATTTTATGCATCTATTATATGGTTATAGATTTATCTCTATTTCTCTTACTTATTTATCTCTACTTCTCTTACTTATGGTACTAGTATTGTATAAAAAACAATAATTAAATATATGAGTTTAATTTTATGTTCATTTTTTCTATTTTATGCATCTATTATATGGTTATAGATTTATCTCTATTTCTCTTACTTATGGGACTAGAACTATTGTTGGTCTTCTAATCTATTAACATTGTTTTTGAATGTTTTATTGGGATTCTATATGAGGTGTGGTTTTTCAATTGGTTTGTCGCACTATCTCCGTTTTTCCAAGATTGCTAATGACTAGATTATATCAAAATAGCATAGTTTAGTGTTGAGTCCATTTCTCTTTCATGATTGTCATGTGGAAGGAAGTCACAGCTTTCCCCTCCTATCATAAGCAGCTCTTCCAACTCCAAGCCTTAGATCTAATGCAAAAAGTGGAGTGGGTCAATATGTAGAGTAATAGATTTGATTCATTCCATATTCATACCTACATTGGCCTACTCTGAAAACCACCATTGTTGTTCATGGTGGTTGGGTCGAGGACCAGGTTCAACTAATAAGCAAGGGGGTCTCTATCATTGCATATGACCATTGCCATTCCTATATTATGTTTTCATCAAGAAAATGGATTGATTAAATTTGCAACCGATTTTGAGAAGAATATGCAAATTTTTCATACTCTCGGACCACCCTGTGTGCATGTCCATCTATCTATGTTTTTGTATGCCTAGCATCAAACTACAAACACCTAGTAGAGTTTCTGTGGTCAAGAGATATTTTATTAGGGTTGGGTTGGGTTTGATGTGTTCAAGGATGAAAAAGCTATTTCTATTGTATACATGTGTAAAGTATATGAAGCCAAATATTATATTATCTATGGAATATTTGTCGTACATGACCTCGTTATAACTCCCAAGAATAAAGAACAAGGTAGTCATGGCAAGCAAGTGTAGAAACGTATAGGGTCATTGTGCTTTCATGTGTTCATATTTTTGGTTAAGTGTGAAATCATCAAGGTCATTGTGGTTATGTGCTAAGTGTTCATGTTTTTTATATAAATTATGGTCAAGTTAATATCATTTTATTATTTAGCATCTCCAACATCAAAATTATTGTATACTCCCAATGTAATACACCAGATCTTACCATTATGAAGAAATAACATGCTTGCATCGTAACATCCCCAGTTTTAATTCCCACAAATTATAATGTAATTGTATAAATGTGAATTAGGTTGGTGAGCCTGTATGTTAGGGCTAAGAGATCATATTGATGTTAACGTGGTCGAGGGTCGAATTGCATATTATGAACATTGAAATAATTAATAAAAGTAATAATCATTGGTTGCGATACGAGAGGGACGAAAACGATTGGGGGCTATGATTTCACAAGAGAGACGGGTCCAAGGGGGGATTATTCATGGGTATTAATTCAACCCACATTCCTGAAATTATTATCATTGTGTATAACATTGTATTTGATGTTGAGTGTTCCCAAATCCAATCATTTAACTCATGTAAGAGGGTGGGTGTGAGAAGTCACATCTCATAGTTATTGGATAGCATGGGTTGAAGTACAATCATCTTTGGGAAGAGTGAGAGTCAAGCAAGCAAGGGAGAGTAAGAAAAATTTGTATGCAGAAATGAGACAAGTTTTACATGCAGATTTTGGACAACAAAAAGAGAGCAGAGTGTTGGGAAGAGCACTAGCCATGTTGTGCTTGAAGGAAGCCATTGTTTGGTTGTGTTTTATGATGGAAGTGTGTCTTGTGTGCCTGTAATATGGGCTGTCAACCTGTAGTGTGTTTTCATGTTGAGGAAATGTCTCAAGAGCCTTGTGAAGGTTGTTTTGAGCACTCATGAAGTAGTTGAGAGTTCCTAAAGTCCCTAGCTAAGATATTATTGGCCAAATGAGTGCACTAGAAGCCCTAATAAATGAATGGTATAGCCTGAGGGACTGTGAGCAGTGAAAGGGGTACATTCCTTAGGTTGTGCAGGTTGTGGGGAAGGGAGTTAGACGATTGGAATTGTTGTAGGAGTGGAACCTTAGTTTTGGGATGTTAAGTGTGGAGTGTGGACAACCAAGAGGGTTAGATATCCTTGTAGACTCATAGCCTTAGCTCGAGGGTGACCTGCTATTGAGAGAAAATGAACAACACTACCTATGGCTGGGAGGTTCATCCTTTGTACACAAAAAATCAGTTAATTATTAGCAGATAAGTGTTTTGTTGTGTTATTATGTTTATTACATTATGCAAATGGTTTATATGAGTGTTGTGTGGTTGTTGTTTGCATGAACTGTTACATTCATGTTTTAATATATGTTGTTAAATGCATTTAGAACTATGGTATCAGGCACATAGTTAAATATGTGTGTGATCTGTAGCTGGTAAGCTACATGAAATTATTAAGTAGAAAAAAAAATTATACATGAAAAAAAATTCGTAGTGTTCCTCAGTTGGGCTGGGGTAGGTTACATTATGGTATCAGAGCTTTTGGTTCAAACATTGGACCTGTATGGGCCAAGAACCAGTGTGAATTTAGGCAAATTCGTTGTTACTGATTTGTTCTGTGATGAATTTGGGGGAAAACGGAGAAAAATTAGAGTGAAATCCCCAAATTCGTGAGCAAAATTCGAGTTTACATGCCTCGAAATTGTCTAAGATATTTAATGGAGTCAATATGTAGAGTTGCAGAGTTAAAATTCGGCATGGAAGGTCGGAAATCGTGTTTTAATGGATGTTTTAGTATTGGGGAGAGTTCAATGAATCGACGACCAAGATTGTGTTTGGTTTTGAGATGAACGGCCCAAATTCATTGTAATAGATTTTAAAAAATTATAAGGTTTTCGGAGTTTGGCTAGGTCTAGTAGATCGACGACTGAGATTCATTTTCGGTAGTTGGGAAGATGAGATAGATTAACGGTCTAGATTATTTTTTGGAGATTGCAAAAAAGGGAGTCGATCAGTGGTCAATATCATCTTGGTTTGGAGATCGACAATCCAAATTCATCTAGGATTTGGTCAAAAAATTATGGTTTGGAGATCGACAATCCAAATTCATCTAGTATTTGGTCAAAAAATTCTGGTTTGGAGATCGACAATCCAAATTCATCTAGGATTTGGTCAAAAAATTCTAAGTGTTGGAGCTGACCAAGAGAATTTGGTCGATTTGGCAAAGTGTTTCAGTCATCAATGGAAATTGTTGATGACCGGTGGTCAGGTCAAAAAAATCGGCGAAGTGTTTGGTTCGCCAAACAGAAATCGTCGATGACCGATGGTCAAGTCGACCATTTTAGCAAGGTGTTTGCTTGACAAGAGGAACCATCGATCATCAACGACCGATGATCAAGTCAGCCAATTTGGCAAGGTGCCAATTCATCCAATAGAAGTTGTCGATCATCGATGAAGGAAAGAGGGTGATGACGTGTCATGCCACATCAACATCCACGTGTCATGCCATGTCAGCCATAGTGCCATGTTAGAGTCTATGTGTCATGCCACATCAACATCCATGTGTCATGCTACGTCATCTAGGAAATGGTGGATGGTTGATGGTCAAGTCAGGCGGATTGGAAAATTGTTTTCATGTGCCAACATGAATGGTTGATGGTCGATGATCGGGTTGGTCAAAATGATAAAGTGTTTCATACACTAACAAAAATTTTTGATGGTCGGGTCGACTGGTTTAGTGATGTATTGCAAGCCAAACACCAAAGGAAAGGGTCGATGGTCGATGGTTGATGGTAAGGTCGGCAGTTTTGGAAAAGTGTCGCATGCATCCAAAGGAAAACGTTGATCGTTGATCGCGAATGGAGCTTGGATCAACGATCCAGATTGTTCCAACTTGGGTGATCAATGGTGGAGATTCATCTATGGGCCTAGGAGAGGTTTAGAAAATCAATGGTTGAGATTTTCCCCGATTTCTAGATTGACAACTCGGATTTAAAGACTGTTATAACTGTAAAATAGTCAAATTTTCTACGAATTTTCTAGATTTTGAAGGTCATCAACTTGTGGGGCGATTTTAAGGCCCTAAACAATGTTTTTGGGAGTTTTGATATTTCAAGATTGTAAGTGGCATAAGCACCATGCAAAATATTTATAGCCTAGATAAAATGAATTGAGGAGATATTTCCAATGAGCTATTCTATTCGCAAAACAAAGCTCGTATGAGAAAGTTATAGCTGGAACATTTAAGGTCAAATGTTGGCACCAATTTACTTCTAGAGGGCATAACTCATTGCTTGGAAATTTGTTTGAGGCACAAGAGAAGCCCATGGAAAGATTATAAATCATAGAAGACAATCATGTAACCAGATTTGGAATCTGGGTATGAAATGTTAATGTTTATGCCATTATTATAGTTCTTTGCATTTCAATAGATAAGAGCATCATAAGAACAAGATCACTGAGAAATACACATTCACAAGAGACACAACATTTATCTTGGGAAACCCTCTAGGGGAAGAAAACCCAGCAAAAACTTCCTTATCATAAATAGCTTATACAATG
>JASDQU010300511.1:0-13901 GCA_032191745.1 Picea mariana
TGTTGAGATGATATTGTAGAGGTTTAATATGCATGGAAGTAAACCGGTCAAGATTCCTATTCCTATAGGTGTAAAGTTATCTGCAGATTAGTGTCCCAAGACATAGGAAGAAGAAGAGGACATGTCCCATGTTCCATATGCCAGTGCAAGTGGAAGTTTGATGTATGCAATGTTATGTACTAGACCAAACATTGCACATGCAGTGGGAGTTTTGATTAGGTATATGTCAAAGCCAGGGAAGGAGCATTGGACAACAGTAAAGAGGGTCTTCAGGTATTTGCGTGGCACTACCAATTATGGATTGTGCTACCAAGGAAGACTAGGATTGGACAGAGTGGTGGACATACATGGATTTGTTGATGCAGATTGGGTTGGAGATCTGGATCACATAAGATCTACAAGTGGGTATGTGTTTAACCTATTTGGAGGAGTAATTATTTGGATGAGCAAAAGACAGGCTATAGTGGCACTCTTAACTACAGAAGATGAATACATCGTAGCCACTCATGCAAGCAAGGAAGCAGTATGGTTACAAAGATTATGTTCAGGTATTGGGTTGGTACAACAAGCAGTGATATTAGATTATGACAGTCAGAGTGCAATCTTCCTGGCAAAGAACCCAACTTACCATTTGAAGACAAAGCATATTGATGTACAATATCACTTTGTGAGAGACATGGTTGAGGAAAAGAAAGTGTTGCTAGAAAAGGTTGTTAGTTTGAAGAATGTTGCAGATTCATTGACAAAGGCTGTGAGTAGAGAAAAGTTCTCCTGGTGTAGAGTAATAATGGGTAGTGTTTCCCTGAATTGTTGACTATATAATACCATGGAGCCCTGGATGCAAAGAAAACAACAAGTGGGAGAATGTTGGGTATGTGTTATATTCTTTGCATGTGTGTGTGTGTGGGCACGTTAGATATGAAAACTATGTCTAACGATACCTCGTACTAGTGCTATGTGTGTCGTGTGCATCAGGAACTTTCCTAGGGGGGTCCTAGGCGGGGGAAGGTATGCCCCCCCTTGGTTACACGCAGCGTTCGGGGCAGTGCCCCGAAAAAAGTTTTTGGACAGTTTTTTCTATTTTTAGCGGATTTTTCTATTTTTAGCGGTTTACTAAAAATAATATCGGTTTTAGGGATTAGGGTTTTGGTATCTACGGAATACCTAAAAAGGTCAAGGGATACATATAGAATTCAAGGAGAATTACAGTCAGAAGGAAATACTATGCAGTTCAAAAACCCAAGAAGAGGAAACTTCAACCCTCGTAGTGGATTCAGAGGAAGATGACGAGGAGGAGGCATGGGTTGAGGTCGAGGTCAGATCATTTTATATAATTGCACCCAACCAGGTCATTTGGAAAGGGATTGTCAGAACCCTTGTACTACTTGCGGCTACTGTAATTCATTTGACCATGTCATTGAAGATTGTCCAATATTATTAGCTAAACTTCAGGAAAGACAAGGTGGAAACCAGCAAGTCCAACTAATATCAGCAGAAGATAGAGTCATTTTTATTACTAGAGGAGGTGTTGTCACATGAGAAGATAGGGTGACTCCAGGAAGGACCACAGATGGATCAGGGATCAGAAGAGATTTAGAGAAGACACCATTGTTTGATCCAAGGAAAGAAAAGCATATTTTTGAAGAAGCAAGAAGAGAATTTGTAGGTGAGTAGGCTTCTTAATCTACGGCACAACCAGAATTAAGGGAATGTGAAATGCCTCCAGCATTTGATAAGTATTCCCTAGATAGACAAGGAAGAGAGGTAAGCAAGCTTATCGAATTCTTGTATACTTGTATCAATTTGATTAAAGATGAAAGAGTTGTGCAGGAAATACAACAGATGATAAGATAGTATGAAATTGGGAGAATAGATCCTCTGTTGAGTAGATTTGTGAATCAAGTATCTAGAAAAAGGAGGAAAAACAAGGAACTCCACCTTAGTGCTCATATTGGAGACTACGACATAGACTATATGGTCCTCGACCTGGGATTAGAAGTAAATGTTATGACGAAGTAGACTTGGGCATTGATGGGAAAACCTAAGTTGATTTACTCTCATATTAGGCTCAGGATGGATAATCAGTAGGCGGTGAGCCCCTTTGGAAGAATATAGAATGTACCTGTGGACATCAACGGAGTAAGGACATTTGTAGACTTCGAAGTGATTGAGATTGTTGATGATAGATGCTCCTATCTTGTTTTCTTAGGAATTGATTGGGATTTCAACAATTTGACTATTTTTTACCTAAAAAAGAGAAGAATGACATTTTAAGGTGATGGCCTTAGGGTCATTTCCCCTCTTGACCCTGATGAATGTCGAAAATACACAGAACCTATAAGATAAGAAGATCATGCTTATGATCTAGAGAACATCTATAAGCTGACAGCAGGACATTAGGATTACATTAATCCTATAGCAGATGGAAATCTGAGTTGGCAAAGTGAAATTTCATGCTTTTCATATTCAGAAGAAGCATTGGAAAATTGACAGAACAGAATGTACAAAGTCTCTATGCGAAGGTGTGCCAGATTGGCCAAGGAAGTTCACCGGATTGGCACAAAAGTAAGTAATATTCCTACATTTGATGGCTTGAATAAGTTAGATACATTTATATGTGAATTTGAAGGAATTGTACCAGTACAACAAATGTTGTTAGCACTAGATGAAGCCTTGAAAGCAACACCAGCTAGATGGTGGGAAACACACAAGAAGAACATCGTGGAGTGAGTACAATGTTAGATCTTGATGACAATGCGCTTTTCAGATCAAGATGAGGGTTGCAAAGTTCGATACATAGGTCACATTTTTCCTAAGAACCATGTGCAAAGTTGTGAGGAAGCCTGGAGTAGCATTCCTAAAGAACAGTGGGTACATAAGTTCATTAGCACCTTAGATATTATGCCTATCAACTAGTATCTTCAAGAAGAATTGCACTTCATCACTACATATTGGTATGGTATGACCTAGAAATTTATAGCTACATTCTTATTTGAAATTCAGTACCCCATAGTAGATCAGGCTTTACAAATTGTAAGACAGAAGGTCTTCAAGGAGGAACCTAACCCCCCTCTTGACCAAGAAGAAATGAATGGACTGTGACTCTTCAATAGTTACAAGGTTGTTATAATATTAATGTTGATGAGGATGATGACCCTAGGGATGTAAACATTGCAGAAACTGAAGGACAGAGAGATATAGACGGGACAGGGATTGAATTACCATTTGTTGGGAAGCCCATTAAAATTAATAAGGTTAATATTGGAACAGAGCAAGGACCTAAGTTGGAAAATGTTGGAGACTATTGGGATGATGCTACTATTAGTAAGATTATAGAACTATTGCATTAATATCGGGACTTGTTTCTAACCAATTTCACAGACATGAAGGGTATCAAAGGACTCATGGGAGAAATGAGGATTCCTTTGAAACCAGATGCAAGGCCTATCAAGAAGAGACCTTACAGACTCAATCCCAAGTACAAGAAGAAATTTAATATTGAATTAGATAGAATGTTGGAAGAAGGAATCATAGAACCTGTTGAAGAATTTGAATGGATCAGCCCTATGGTGGTCGAAGATAAGAAGTCAGGAGAAATCAGAATCTGTGTAGATCTAAGGAAATTGAATGATGCATGTTTACATGATCCATTTCCTACACCTTTTACTAATGAGGTCCTAGATAATATAGGAGGACAGGAATTCTATTCATTCACAGATGGATTTTCAGGTTATCACCAGATCAGAATTGCTAAGGAAGACAGACATAAGACCACATTTGCAACAGAATGGGGCTCTTTTAAGTACACTATGATGTCTTTTGGTTTGAATAATGCACCAGCCATCTTTTCCAGGGTGGTGGTCGAAGCATTCAAGGAGTTTTTACACAAGGTTTTGGAGCCATACTTTGATGTTTGGACTATTTTTAGCCTACTAAAATTATATTGAATGTTTGAGATTAATGTTAGATAAGTGAAGGCAATGTTAGATTTCCATGAACTTGAAGAAGTGTATTTTCTTCTCTCCTTTTGGAGTGTTGTTAGGACACATTATGTGTAAGAAGGGGTTGTTGGTAGATCCTTCCAAGATCGCTATCATTGTTGATCTACCTCCTCCCACTTCATTTAAACAGTTGCACACTGCATTGGGACACACTGGATACTACATAAAGTTTATTGAGGGATATGCACAGATAATAGAACCTATGGAGAAGCTATTAAAAAGGGATAGTAAGTTTCAATGGACAGAGGAATGCCAACAGAGCTTCGACACACTAAAGAAGAAAATGGTCATTGCGCCTATTCTGGTTTTTCCAGATTGGAGTAAGGAATTCAATGCTCATGTCGATGCTTCATCCATTAAATTAGGAGTAGTGTTGGCACAGTCAGGAGCAGGAGATATTGATCACCCTATAGCCTTTTCTAGCAAGAATATTTCTACATATGAAATAAATTATACTACCACTGAAAGAGAAGGCTTATCTATGGTATATGCACTGCAGAATTTTAGACACTACTTTTTAGGAGGACATTTTAAGATGTTTACTAATCATTATGCATTGAAGTACATAGTCAACAAGCCAATGTTGGGGGGAATAATATGAATATGGCTATTATTATTCCAAGAATATGATTTTGATATTGTGGTCAAGCCAGGGAGAATGAATAAGGGACCTCACCACTTATCCAGGTTAGAACATGGAGAGGAACCTACCAGTTTGGATGATACACTACTAGATGCACAGTTGTTGGCCATCAGGAAAGTTGATGATCACTTCGTCAAGATAGTCTATTTCCTGTCCACATGAATGGAACCTTGTGAGTATACAGTCATTCAGAAGAAACAGTTTGTAGTCCACACTGCAGATTTTCAACTTATAGCTAGACAGTTATATAAGATGGGACGAGATGAGATCTTGAGGAGATGCATTATGGAGGCAGAAACACCATTGATTCTTGAAGAAGCACATGAAGGCATCACAGGAGGACATTATGCAGGGAAACAAACAACGCAGAAGGTTCTTAGAGCCGGCCTCTGGTGGCCCACTTTACATAAGGATGCTAAGGAATACTACAAAGACTGTGATGTATGCCAAAGGATACAGAAGCCTTTTAGAAGGGATGAAATTCCCTTAGCACCTTAGTTAACATTACAATCATTTGAGAAATGGGCTATTGACTTTGTGGGACCTATCAACCCACCAAGAAGGTGCATAGGAGCTCAATACATCATCACTGCTAAAGAGTATTTGACCAGATGGGTAGAAGCAAGAGCAGTTAAGGAATGTAGTGCAACTACAACTGCGTGATTCATCTTTGATGATTTCATAACCATATTTGGATGCCAGAAGATCCTTATGAGTGATCAAGGTACACACTTCATTAACAAAACTATTGAAGCCTTGACTCAGGAATTCGAAGTTCACCATCAGAAGATCACACCATATCACCCACAGGCGAATGGTACAGTCAAATATTTCATTAAGATTTTGGAGATAGTGCTGACTAATATTTGCAGTGTTAACATAGATAATTGGGATTTAAGAATTCCAATAGTGTTATGGGATTATCCAAATACTTGCAAAAATTTAACAACACAGACTCCCTTTAAGTTAGTTTATGTCTAGGAAGTAGTAGTACATGTGGAATAGTTGGTTCCTAGTTTAAGAATTGTAGCATTTACAGGTATGGATGACACCATCGTTTTTCAATACAGGCTTGTGTAGTTGGTAGAATGAGAGGAAGATGGGTTTATTGTGGGATTTCATCAGCAAGTACAAAAAGAAAGAGAAAAGGCTTACCATGACAGACATATCAAGAAGAAAGCATTCAAACAAGGAGATTTGGTAATTTTATATGACATCAAGTTCATGAAGCATCCAAGAAAGTTCAAGACGCATTGGATTGGACCATTCAAAGTTTCCTACATTACAGAAGGTGGAGCTACACAATTAAAGACTCTTAATGAAGAATGGAAGGATGGTTTAGTAAATCAGAGCTGGTTGAAGTTGTATTATGACAACCAGCTGCCTCGCAGCTCTTAGTAAAATCAAAGGAAGAAGGGTCTAGGTACCAAGTGCAGTTGAAATTGGGTACCAAACACATAAAATATAGTCTTCACACGATAAGGAGGGACAGAGAACAAAGCACAAGTTTCTATGTGCAGTCTGCAGTCGAAGTAGCACGGAAAGCTCAATCTATTGTGACTCGGGATGAGTCACATGTGAATGTTGGGGTGATGTTTGCCCTTGGTCATGTATTAAGGAATAAAGTGAATATTAAGGAAGAAATACAAAGTATGAAGTGCATGGAAAGCACACAAACCGAGGAAGGGTCAAAGTGAGTAAAGAAGCAGAAAAGAAGGAACGAGGTAAAGAAAAGAAAGACATTGAAAGAGAAGATCAAGGAAGACAAAGAATCAAAGAAGATAGATCATGGACAACTCAACAAGCGGAAGAAGATACTAATGGGTGCTTTGGATCACCTCATGGAGAAGAAGGAAGAACAGGATGGTGAAGCCCTTAAAATGAGGGTTATGTGGACCTAGGGTTTTGGCATCTAGGGTTTTGGCACCTACGCTTCAGTCTAAGGTTGTCTAAGAGTAATGAAATGTATAAATAAAGGTATATAAGAGTTGAGAGAGTTGGTTATTATTGTCGGTTATTGTTATTGGCGATAGCAATAGTGAGAGATAGAAGTGTTTTGTTGTAAGAGCATTATGTATTTTGGATCTTTAGCTGGGTGCGTAAGGGGGGAGATAAAGAGGAAGAGAGAGAAGGATCTGTAGCTAAGTGCACAGATAGAACTGTATGTTTTCATCTAATATATCAAGAAACATAGTTATGTGGACGTAGCCCTAGGGAGAGGGTGAACCACATAAATCTTGTTGTTCTTTATGGTTTATGTTTTGTTATTTGTTATCTGTTATACTCTTATTGCATGGATGTCTTCCCTATTAAAGATAGAAGGTATAAACTAACTTCGTGAAGCTAAGTGTAAGATTGTTAAAGAATCTCTATGTTACATTGCGTTGTTGTTCTGGACTCATTTTGAATTTCCTCTGGTTGTAGACACCTGTGTCTTACAACCCCCCTATTGCTACTTTGGTTGAGACCTCATCTGCTTTGTAGGTGTTGCCGAAAGAGCCAGTAGTTAGGTTTTGTTGGTGCACTATTTGAGTTGAACCCTGGTCTGCCTCTGTGCCAACAATTGAAATCAACCATGATGGCACAATCAAAGGATCATCTCTTTACATCTACACTTTCTACACGATAATGTTGTCCATGTTCCCACATTGTAGGATATTTCCTGCCTATGAAAGACCATTTATTTCAGTGAAAACAAATATAATGACGAATATTAAAATAGTTAATAGTGTCAAAACTACAAGGAAACAACATTTTGTAAAATTCCAACTGTACCTTTCTTTCACATCCTCTACACATGTTTATTTCATCTTCTATTATGTTTGAATCTATGCATGCATCTTCTATTTTATTTTGAATTTGTTCAATAACCCATTCTAGAGTGCAATCTTTGCCCCATTCCACAAGCAGATCATTGGGAAGTGGAGTGTTCCTTGGGTTGGATCTCTTAAATTGTCTACTTTCTTCTAACACTTATTCTTTCTTTTTATCATACAAATCAATCCATTTTTTCATAAATCCCATGTGGTACATAATGAACTTGTTGAGTATTTCACTTTCGTCTACACCTATTACATGTCAACATGTTTATTTCAAACTCCAAATTTTATTCAATTAATTTGATAAATAAATTACAGATCAAATTAATGATTGCAAGGAAAACAACCACATTAATGATCATGAATATACTTACTAATTTATACTTGAACACCATTAGATTGTGGTTTTAATCCATCAATAATATATGATGCTCATTATTCATCCCAAATGTGTGGCTCATATTCAAAATACTTACCAAGGAATTCAAATAGGAAGAAAAATGCTTCATTCAATACATACCCTTCAGCCATACAACCCTCTAGATGTGCCTTTTGTCGTACATATATTTTTAGAGTTTTTATATACCTCTCAAAGAAAAACATCCACCTCGTTGATACGACACCCGCCAATTCAATTTCATCGACTAGGTGTATAATTAAATGGACTTGTAGTTCCATGAAACTTGTAGGGAGGTCCTTCTCAAATACACATACAATTTCTACAATTTCCTTCTTCCATTTTGGTACTTCACATTCATGGATCTCCTTGGAGGTTACCCACCTAGTATAACAATAGTAAATTAGTTTGAACCTTTAGTGAAAAATTAAAATGGAATATAATATCTTTATGTCTCTCACACATGAACATTTCATACCACATACCTTGTAAATGTTGACAATCGACTTATGGCATTCCTTAAGTCAATGGTAAGACATGAATCCCCTCTAACTTATAATGGCATGATATTCTATCAAACACATTCATCAAAGGTCATTAGTAATTTTTCACAAAACAAAATATCAAAATATATTTAGTATTAAATAATGTTACCAGTAAAACTTAAATGATGATATACAATACCTTCAAAAAATTATGAAAATCGTGTGTTTTAAATCCTGTGATATGTCCATCAACTATAAAAGCTTTATCCAATGGTGACCCATAGCCAGTAGGTGTCCTTATTGAACGGATGACATTTTTTAGTTGGTCTAGCTCTCTTTTTTTCAAAATCCATGGAGCTTTTGCATATGTTTCATTTTCCCTATTTGGCCACAAATGTCTTCTATCAATTTTGGTACATGAAAGAGCAATATCTCTCCTCAAAGACAAGTTGTCCTTCTCTTTGATTGATATATTTCGAAATATAGAATATGGGACATTTTTGAAGATGTGCATAGGATCTAATAGGTGAGATATTAATAGTTCCTTCCAGTAAGGGAGGTCATAAATATGGATTTTCTTTTCATTCCTTCTGGTATATTAACTACAACTTGTTCTAGTTCTTCAATTAAATCACCCCGATCAAAAAAATCCTCCCAAACTTTCAATTCATCATTTTCATACTTCTTAATCCAATCACCTAGACCCATAATCATGGGAGAGCCTCTATTTTCAACTTTTCCGTCAAATTGATTCTTTAGATGATTTCTAAACTTATTATCCGTTGGTATAAAAACTATGTTGTTTGTGTAAATAAATTTATGTAGATATTTAGAATACCTCCCTTGAAATTGATCTTCACATCTTGGACATGAAAATATCCCCTTTGTTTGAACCCCTGCAATTCAATAAGTAATTTTAATAGAATTATAATAATAGTATAAAAGTAAGTATGAAATTTGGTATGAAAATAAATTATGAGTGTGAATACATAAATATTTTATCTTACCATAACAGACACCAAGTCCTAGGAAATCATGAATAGTCCAACATAGCACACCATAAAATATGAAGGACCTATTTTATGAAGGACGTGATATGTCATACATTCTTATGCCTTTCCATAGTAGTTGTATCTCATCAATAAAAGGCACAATATAAACATCCATATTTTTAACTTAATGTTTTCCTGGAACAATGAGAGTCAGCATAAGGTTCTCCTTTCTAACACTCATCCATGGGGGAATATTGTATACTATCAATCCGACTGGCCAAACAATAATTGGAGTTGAGGAAAGAGAATGGGCGCACTCCATCAATTGCAAGAACAAAACTAATACTACGTGGTTCATCTTTGAATTTACTTGGCTATTTTCCCTCTATGTGTTTCATTTCTTTGGAGTCGGTCGGAATTCACATGAATCCATATTTACTCATGTTCTTTGCATGCCAGTCCATCAATTGTGAAAGTGACTTGCAACGAAACATTTATTGAAGTCTAGGTATAATTGTCATGTGACGTAAAACCTTTTTTGGAATTGTAGGACCTTGTACACCTGTACGATATATGTTCTCTTTGCATACATGACATTCTACCTTGTTTTGATATTCACCTCTGTATAAAATTAAATCATTTTTACATGAATGAATTTTTTTATATCCAATCCCCAACTCATCCAACAACTGACATGCTCCTCTACAAGTTGATGGAAATACACTCTCTTCACAGAATATTTTAGTTTTTAGTGCCCTGTAAGATTTCCGGAGATTAAATCAATTAAATGTTTGAATTATGATGAACATTTTGATATGTCAATCTATACTACTATTGTTTATATAAAATATATGTTTTATAACATTCCATTAAATAAATATAAATGTATTTGATGAATGTTTACAAATTGTGTACACCAATTGACAATGCAAAGTAAGAAATACATTTCAACTCACTTCAGTAGGGTAGTGAATCCTTTGTCTGACCAACCAAATAGTGATTTGATTTCTAATAATATCAATGTGCATGCAAGTTTTGAGGTTCTACTTGCACCTGATCTGAACACAGGTGTGTTCCTAACTTGCTTGATTGAGTCTTTCAGGTTTTTATCATCAAGATTACATTGGTGGTAAATACCCATACTATCATCGTTATTGTCAACCATATGATCATTATCATCATCATTGTTTCCATCCCCAAAAAACCTGTAAGAATTTCATTCAATCCTTCTTCATACACTACATTTTCACTATCATCATCATCATTAAAGTTATGTGGCATGTCATCATTATATGTTAATCTCATCATCTCTTCAAACTTATCAGCTGGTAGTATTCTCTTCAATGTTGCTCTTTTCACCCTGATATGATTTAAATAATGGTTTGGATCATCCCATCCAAATCTCAATAACCCAGTTTGATCTTGGGTATTAGTAGGTGGATCATCAATGTCTTCTACCTATCAACATACACAAGCATTATTTAATGTTTGGAAAGAATTGGATAAATCATAATTGTATCAATTTCAAAGAAATATAATCAAATATATTGTATTGACCAATAAGAATATAGAATGTATGACCATATATACATCAATTGAATAGCGGAATATTATTTTATATACTACTTGTTTTATACAATAATTTAAGATAAAACACAATTTTGACAACATAGTGTATAAAATGTCAATCCACTTTCATTGATTATTCTTTGGTTTTCTTCCCTTACGAACATCCTTAGGGAGACCTAGTTCTTCCCTTTTCTTTTGTGCAACAGTGCATTTTAAGAAGGGGTAATTTATCAATAACTCATCCCCAATGGTAAGGTCCATAATAACATCAACCATTATCAATATATCAACCTCTCTTTCCATATCTCCATCTTTATCATTTATAACTTCAACAAATTGACAATTTGGTCTTACATTAGGGTCCCTTCCCTTACTACTATTTATAAAACCTAAAATATTTTTTTGTTTGTATGCACGTCCATCTATATACATAAGATTAACTCTATTAATTTCTTTTCCACTTTCCAATTGGAGACGATGTGTATACATATTTGAATCTAGACCATATGCTGACATGCTAGGCTTATATTCTACTAGCCTTTTCCATTCACCACTGTAATATGATGGACCATAATATCCCATTAATCTCCTAGTGGTTTTTTGTGAATTGTTTATATTTTTAGATCCCACATGAAAATTTTGGACAATAAAGAGGCCTAGATTTGCTCCATGAATATTGGAGGTTTGTATCATGTAGTTGTATCCCCAAAATTGAAACACCTCATACAATCTAGGTAGTTGTTGATCACTGGGCCAAGCACAATATAATCGACAATCAAATGTCTCTTTGTAAATTGATCTCAAACTTAGGGGAAAGTCATCATCTCCATTACATTCATTCTCATAGGGTATGTAGTCCACCTTCCCCTTGTCTTTAAGAAAATTATGCATCTTTAAAGAGGTTCTTGTTTTGTTACTTGTTTTCATCAAATCCTCATCTCCAGAGCTAGTATATGTGCACATATTTTTGTTAGATGTATCATCTGATAAATAATCATCACACTCTAGGATAGAATTCGGTGATCCAGGAAAATTTAAACAAAGCACTTTATCCTACAAGTATTCATTAGGGAAAAAATTAATTATTTAAATAATATAAAATAATGTTTAAAAGAAGTATACATATTATTTATATGAAATTGGAATTTTCCTTGCCACAATTTCAATTGGATTTGAATCGATTTTAGGAGGCATACTACCCACTGGAAGCTCATCATCTATGTAATTTCTTTGTACACTCACTCGTTTGATTTTTTACTTTCCACAACATACAGAACATCCACAAACAACAATTTTCTCAAAGTATTCATCCCATGTATTACATTCCAGACCAACCTCTTGTTCAATGTAATCATTTATTGTGTCTACATGATCCATTGTCATATCCTCTTCCATCCACTGTCCTCTACGTGATTTAATAGTTTTAGGTCCACGTCCACGTACATATATTTTTCTTTTGCTAGTTGAATGCTCAAGCTCTACATTTTCTCCAATCTCCATCTAAAATAATCAACAATATGCATTAATTTCTGACAAGATTGGATAATACACTATAAAATTTAATAATTTCGTGAAAAAACATGGATGTTTCACAAGATGCCACCAGATTAAATTTTCCTATGTTAAGTCAAAATTAGAGTACATGATGTCCTGCGTCATTCATTGTGTCCTCATTTGATATGACACAGTCTGTTTCCATGGCCTCATTTGGCTCTTGTAATACACAACATAGTCAATAATTTTTAGTACACCAATTATATTATTTCAACAAATATGCTATGCAACAAAAAACCTCACCTTAGTCACATTTTTGACATATTGATATCATGTTTTGGAGTTGAAAAAAAAAACAATTTTACGACCCTAGGTATTTACATCGAGCCAAAATTTCAACAAGAAAAGTATCCAAAATCCCTATCCCACGTGGCCATCCTAATTTTCAAACTTTCCCCTTGATCGTAGAATCACATTTAATCACCATTCTTGTGCATTTTCAACCAATAAGTTTGATCTCAAAGGCCACTTGGAAAAAAATGACTTTATCTCTTCTATATTGTAGCATTTGTGAATTCATAAAGACCTTCCTCCTTTGGTTGAGGTTTCTTTCTATTCTTACCTTTATTGTATCTGCAGTTTTTTTATCATATCCTCTTCCACCCACTTTCCTCTCTACGATTTAGTAGGTATACGCCATCCATGTCCTCTTTCTATGGTCTCCTCTAGATCCTATTACACAACAATGACAATAATTTTTAGCACACCAATCAAATCCATTATCATCTAATAAGTTAGGGAAAATAGGGCCACAAGTCAAAATTAGCCTGGGATCAAACACCAATACCAATAAAAATACCATACCATTGCATACCAATACCATTTCATGGAAATGGTATGCATACCAATACCAATACCAATACTAGTACTAATACCATAGCATACCAATACCAATACCATTGCATGGAAATGGTATGCATTGGCAATGATATGCATACCATACCATACCAATACCATACCAATACCAATACCAATACCATACCATACCATACCATACCATACCAATACCAATAACAATATCAATACCATTGCATTAGCAATACCAACACCAATACCAATATACATTGCCAATACCAATACTAGTACCATACCATTTCATGCCAATACCATTGCATACCATTGCATGGAAATGGTATTCATTGGCAATGATATGCATACAAATACCATACCAATACCAGACCAATACCAATACCAATACCATACCAACAGTCCCATCATCAACATGCCCATCATTCCCATCACCAATACCATACCAATACTATACCTGTAATGACCCGATTTCAATTAACATTTAAAAATTCTACCAAATGTACAGTAATTCCTACTAGGTTTATAAAGAAGAATAATTCCAAATTTACTTAACACTTACGCATGAAAAAATTATCAATGAATAATAAATCTAATTAAACAATGGATAAATTGGAATCAAATACCTTAACTC